>JAHRIG010000025.1:67592800-67652048 GCA_020311275.1 Eira barbara | reverse complement strand
TCTTCTTCTTCTTCTTCTTCTTCTTCTTCTTCTTCTTCTTCTTCTTCCTTTTCTTCTCCTTCTTGCCCAAGACTCACCTGTGTGTTTTTCTACTGCTCCATTCCTGCTCCTGGGCACAAGTCTGTGGTGACACAGGAAGCATTAGAGACAGGGTCTATGGGAAAAACTTCACCTTCACCTGAAATAGAAACAGAAACAATGTTGGAGCTCATTATGTGGGCTGGTAACAACAGAGTTCTTATTGTGTCCCCCAAACTGTGATACTCAATAGCACAAGGCCTTCTGATATCCCCTGCTCAGTTTTCTGGCTCAGATTCTGTGAATAGGAGTTTTCTGACCATCTCAGGCCTGCAGCTTGAAAATGAGGCTAATTATTACTGCTCAACATGGGACAACATCGTCAATGCTGACACAGGAACTGAGGAAAGAAAAATGGTCCTGTTCCCATGGTCACCCCACCACTCTCTGTAAAAAGAAATAGGACTACCATGGAGACCTGAAGGGTCTGAGGTTCTGACTCTCTTAGCACTGAACAACATTTAAGTGTCAGTGACAGTCACTTTAACTTATATATTTTTTTTCCTACAAGCAAAACAACACAAAACTATTGAGATAATTTGCATGTCATAAAGTTCACTCACTTAAAGTGTACAGTAATGGTCTTTAATACATTTACAGAATTGGGCAACCTCCACCATGACTGAATTTACAACATTTCCATCACCTGCAAAGAAGACATGGACCCACCAGCATTTAGGCCATTATTTCCACTGCACTCAGCATTTTGTACCCTTCAATGCCTTTATGCATCCCTCGATTTATTGTGGATATTTCATATGCACTGAACCACAGAACATTAGTCATTAGGAATGTGAGCATTGCTGTGCATACATCACCACAACCATCTGGAAATATATAGAACACTTTATTTTTTACATATCACCCTACTTTGGAAGCCATGTTGATATATCCAAAGGGTCCCAATTTTAATGCAGAAATTGTTGAAAGAAACATGTGACTGTCTACTGTCACTGAAATTATATATGTAATGATGACAGAGGTTCATCTGTGTTGTAGCTGGATCTAAAGTTCATTTTTCATAGCAACAATGGCCACAGTTGCCAAACTGTGGAAAGAACCAAGATGCCCTTCAATGGACGAATGGATAAGGAAGATGTGGTCCATACACACTATGGAATATTATGCCTCCATCAGAAAGGAATACCCAACTTTTGTATCAACATGGATGGGACTGGAAGAGATTATGCTGAGTGAAATAAGTCAAGCAGAGAAAGTCAATTATATGGTTTCACTTATTTGTGGAGCATAAGAAATAACATGGAGGACACGGGGAGGTGGAGAGGAGAAGGGAGTTGAGGGAAATTGGAGGGGGAGATGAACCATGAGACACTATGGACTCTGAAAAACAATCTGAGGGTTTCGAAGTGTTGGAGGATGGGAGGTTGAGTGAGCCTGGTGGTGGGTCTTATGGAAAGCACGTATTGCATGGAACACTGGGTGTGGTACATAAACAATGAATTCTGGTACACTGAAAAAAAAATTAAAAATAAAGTTCATTTTTTTTTTAATTCATGAAATTTCTGAGGATCCATTTCTTCACGTTTTTGGGGGGAGGTGGTGTGGATTTTTTTTAATGTTATGTTACTTACCATACAATACCTCATCAGTTTTTGATGTAGTGTTCCATGATTCATTGTTTAGGTGTAACACCCAGTGCTCCATACAATACATTCCCTCCTCAATACCTATTACTGGGTTAACACATCCCCCCTCCCCTCTAAAACCCTGTTTGTTTCTTGAAGTCCACAGTCTCTCATGGTTCTTCTCCCTCTCTGATTTCCACCCTTCCTTCACTTTTCCCTTCCTTCTCCTAATGTCCTCCATATTATCCCTATGTTCCACAAATAAGTGAAATCATATAATTGTCTTTCTCCACTTGACTTATTTCACTAAGCATAATCTCTTCCAGTCTTGTCCATGTTGATTCAAAGGTTGGGTATTCATCCTTTCTGTTGGCTGTGTAATATTCCACTGTGTATATTATAGTCCATTTAAAAATTGGAGAATAACAACTCATTGTATGGAACACTATATGATTATTATCTATGTATTATTTAATGAATATTTGTGTTGTTTACATCTTTTGCTTATTATGCATATTGCTGCTATAAACACTGCTATACAAGTGTTTTTGTGGACATATATTTTCATTTCTCTTGGTTTGTTACCTAATATCAGAATGGCTGGGCCATAACATAACTTCATTGCACACTTATTGATCAAGTCTAAGACGTTTGCAATGTGGCTGCACCAGTTTACACTCCCACTAGCAATATGTGAGGGTTCTGATTAACATCTCCTCATAAATCTGAAGTGGTATCTAAGTATTTTTAATTTGCATTACCCTGATGCTTAAGGATGTTGAGATCCTTTTCAAGGGCTCTACTATCTATCACATTACAAGCAGTTGAAGCTCGGAAACTCTTTAGGAAGCACTAACTTTAAAGAACTTCAGACAGATCTGTTGTTGAAATAATGCACTTAGCTTGCTCATGTAGACACAGTAGAAAATAAAAATGAAAATCCTTTTCAGGAAGAGAATTTGTTAGGAGACACCTAAATAGGGAAGCCAAGACCTATTTCCCATGGGAGGACAAGGTAAGAATGTCCTATGGAATCTGTCTGTGCCAGACAGCGCAGCCACAGGACTTCAGACCTCTTCTGAAGTCCCTTCTTGACAATGCCATTCACTGGTCACCAGAGGAGACAAATTTCAGGCTCTTCCATTCCTCAGAAAAGGACAATGCCACTGGGAACTAGAATGTGACTTTTGCCCCTCCCCACAATATACAAAGGCATTTTTATGAACCACACAGCCCACAGAGACACAAGGCCATCCCTGGCAAGAAATTCATTAGTAAACTTGAAGGGAAAAAAGAACAAAAAGAAAAATCGACCCAACAGGATAGAGCAAGATATGAATAAATGTAAAGATAGAATTGTTGATGGTAGCCAGACTTAATGTTAAAAACTGATAATTATGCTCATTTCATCCATGAAGATAACACTTTTAAAATAAATAATAGAAATTTGGGAAAAATTTGTTTTCCCCTAATATTTATAAGGAAAACTTTAAGGACAGAAATAGTTGAGAATATTTTGCAAACAAATGGACAAAGAAGAAAGACATATGTTGTTAGATACTGAGAGATATGTTAAAGCTGAAATAAGATAAACAATGTGACACTGATATAAGAATAAAGAACAAGAAATGTATTTAGTGTGCAAGAAAAAATGTGCACAAAATGGGCTTAGGATTGATGCTTCAAACACCATGAAGAAGTTAGAGAAAATAACCTCACACATGAATAGATGTTTGAGTTTTAGAAAAGTGAGGTTCACCATAAGATCTATGCCAAACTAGTGTTTATGTAAATTTAAAGTAGTTCCAGCCATGGTGGAGAAACCCAAGAAACACTCAACCAATGACAATACTGATCATTGGTTCCAGTGTGTGACAGGAGTGTAAACACAGTATCAATCAATTCTGTGACACCAGCTGGTTGCCCTACAACTCAACTCAATTATGATTCTCTGTGCTGGTAATAACACAGATCCCTGAGGACAAAGGATCAGTCCTGCAGAACTTCCTCCGCTTTGGATGGCAATCACAAGTCCCAAGTGCTACTTGGGCTTCTATCCGTCTGATATAGATTGCAGTTTCCAGTCAACCCCTACAAGAATTTGATGAATTTGCTTGAGTGGTTCAAACAAGTCAAAGAAACATTTTACTGAGAAGATTACTGATCCATTATAAAAGGGTATAACTTAAAAGCAGCCAGATGGAATAGATGCCTAGGGCCACATGTGGCCAAAGGACTTGGAGTTCCCATGCCCACTGTGAACCTGATACTGTCCCCCAAATCTCCACCTGTTCACCAGTCCTGAAGCTCTCTGGCCCCCCTCTGTTGGGTTTTATGGGATCTTCATTACATACAATGATTAAATCATTGCCTATTGGCAAATAATTCAACCTCCAACAACTCGCATCCAGATCAGGAGGTAGCATTGAAAGTTCCAACACTGTACTCATGGGTGTTGTTTTACTGGTGAGTGGCTCCCCATCCTTAATTGTTTTCCAAAAGCTATTTTACTAACTTAGTGAAAGACAGCTTTACCACTGGCATCCTTTGCAAGCTATATCTCTTTCTGTTTCTTCTATAACTGAAGAGGAGGGGTGGGCCTGAGAACTCCTACTACTGGTCTCCCATGAGCATTCTAAAGGAGATTTTTGTGTTGTTAATTTTGACATTGTACATACACATCTTTACACTCCCATAGATCAAGGCCTATCTGAAAGTGAGAAAAAGTATAATAATCATATGCAACACTACAGAGTCATGGCATTTAGAAATCAGATCTGACTGTTTGAATAAACAGGGACCTGGGAAGCAGTAGAAACCAGCTGGTTTCTCAGAGCTTTGGGTCATGGTGAGGTTCGTGCTCTGCATCCTAAGCCATCAATGGCAAAAGAACTATGAACAGAATCATCCTGAGCCTGAGTGGCGCCGGGCCAGACTTTAATGCAGTGCTCTTCTCAACATGCCACATAATGTTGTGTCTGGGGCTGGACACTGGGGGTTCTCAGGGTCCTTTCTGAGGGTTGAGGCATGATCAGAGTTGGGAGCAGCCACCTGGCAATGCCTGTGCCCTCAGCTCAGGGCTCACCAATGTCACCTCTCCATCCATTTGCCACACAAACAACTTCCTGTACCCAAGGCATGACATCCTCAAGCATAGAGGCCTGACTCAGGGCCAGTGAAGAGTGAGAGATGATATATCATTTGAATGGTTGGGTCCTCCTTCTTTTAGAGGATGAAGAGGGGAAGGGAGATATCAGGGGAGGTGTGCTCAGCTATGAGGCCACAGAAGGCAGGATCAGTGATGGTCTCCAACATGACCTGGTCCCCTCTTCTTCTCAACTGCCTTGTTCTCTGTATGGGTTACTGGATACAGGGACAAGAAAGGGAAGGGCAAGAGTCCTTCTGAGGGTGCATGGGCCCTGTTTCTTCATCTTGTCTCTAGATCCCAGAATCATCCTCTCACTGTTCCCCTCCCTTCCAGGGTCCTGGGCCCAGTCTATGTTGAGTCAGCTACCCCCAGTGTCTGGGACCCTCAGCCAGAAGGTCACCATCTCCTGCATTGAAAACACCAAAATTGGTAGTGGTTATTATGTGCACTGGTACCAGCAGCAACCAGGAAGAGTCCCCAGACTCCTAATATCATAACTGACCTTCAGGGCTTCCAAAGGATTCCCAGGCGCCCTGACAATTACTGATCTCCAGGCTGAGAACAAGGCTTATCATTAATTCCAGGCCTCTGAGAACCATTTCATGCTGACACTGTGCTCCGGACCTGTGGGGAAGTAGGCACAAACCTGTTTCCCTGCAGTAGTGGGGCTCCCTGTGCAGACACCACTCCTCTCTAAGGACAGCTGCTTCCTTCATTTTTTTTTTTTTTTCCAAAACCTGGGGTCTAAGACCTACCACTTGGGAATTGCTGTAAAAAAGGAGAATCATCCTCTTAAACTCTGCCCCATGCCTGCCCTTGAAATCAATATATTGACTGTTTTTGTTTTGTTTTGTTTTGTTTTTGTTTTTTTCTGAAATTAAGCATAAATTTTTGGATTCACAGACAGGTTGTCTTGGTGACAGAGTACATGAGAGGTGCGGCAGTCTGCTTGGGCTGCCATTATGTGATAACACAGAAACATAGGCTTGACCTATGTAGCTTAACCCATAGAAGTACATTTTTGCAATTTCTGAAGACTGGAGGTTCCAGTTAAGGTTTTGTAGGTTTGATTTCTCCTGAGGTCTTTCTTACAGGTGGCTGCATTCTTGTGGGCCCTCACCATGGCCTATTCTCTGTGTGTTCACCATTTTTCTTAATCTATTCCTGAATACATCATCCCCATTTGATAAAAGTACCACCCTTATGACCTTACTTACCTTAATTACCTCCTCCAGTGCCTTATATCCAATACAGTCCTATTGAGGGTTGGAGTTTCAACACTTTTTTCAGGGGACATGGTTGAGTCCATATCAAGAAGTCAGGGCAGAACCAGGGACACGGTGTTCAGCTGTGTAACTCAAGAGTAGTTGACTATGGAGATAATGTACATCCAGAACATTGGTGAACACCTAATATGTGATAAACCTACTTCTAGTGATGTGGGAAACATGTGGACACAAGAGGAAAGGTCCCCATGCCCAAGGTACTGACAATGTGTGGGGGAAGTAGGAGGACACAGGAGTTAAACATGTTGTACAGAAAAGCTGTGTCCCAGGAGCGAGGAGTGAAGTCAACATGAAATTGGAGCATTGGAGGGGTTCAAGGGAACCCTGGAATCTGAGGTGTTGTGATGACATCCCAGTGCTGCATCCATAGTAAGGAACAGGAGGGGAGAAGGCAGTGACAAAGCAGGGGCTGTGGATGGTGCCCCCAATCAGACTAGGAATCCTGGACTGGGGAGGCAGGTGATGTAGTGAAGGAGAGTTAGGGTCCCCATGACGTAAAGGAAACAGTGACTGAGGAAGAGAATGGGAAGAGAGGGAGGAAACAAGATCTTGGGAACAGTGAAGTGAGGGGGCTCCATCAGCTAGGGTTGGGCCGTGTGAGGACCCATCTCTGATGCAGGATGACTTCCACCTCACATTCCTGAGAAATACAATCATCCCCTGACTCAGGGCAATGTTCATTGTAGTGCAGGAATGCACATGTCTGCTTACTTTGCTCTAACACTTGGTGAAACATCTCCTGTGCTGGTTGAAATGACAAACAATTACTAGAAGAAAGTCATGTGAGGATGAGCTCAGGTCCTTTCTTCTCACTGCTGTCTATGTGTTACAAACCTTTCCCTTTGGAAAAGCACAGAAAACAACAACTTCCTTTAGATAAATTAACATGAACTTCATGACCTGGGGTTCTATAGTTTGTTGGAATTTAAATGCTTCCAGAACATGATTTTATGCATTAAGAGTTGATGAGTACTTAAATATACCTCTCACTTTATTGATGAGAAAAAAGGGATCAATAGGACACAACAGTCAAGGAGGCTGAGACTCAGCTCCAGATGAGATACTGGCCTCAGAACAGGGGGTCATCAATCCTATTGGAGGATCAAGCCAGATGGCTCCACACCCTGATCCTCTCTTCCTCGGTGGGGTCTTCAAGGCTTTGCTGGGAAACTGCCTTAGAACATGCTCATTTTGCTACATCCCAGGACACACAGAGTCTAGGAGGAGAAATAAGGATTCTACTAGAAACCAAATGGAGAAAGGCAACTAAAGGAGACAAAGCGCACACTGAAGTGATCAGAGAAGAAAGAGCAGAAGCCATACTTTATGGGAGAATCAAAAGAAACACTGAGATGATTTCTAATGTGTGTATTTCATACTGTCACTAGTTTTTAAATCCATTAAACAAACTTGACTTTCCAAAAGTTCACTTGTCCTTTTGTTCATAGCACATGTGGGATGACATGATGGAAAATGCCCTGAGCCAGGCACAGAGTCCTCATCACACAGGAGTGAACATCATCCTGCAGGGCTTTTTGCCTGGGCCATACAGCCTTTGGTCTGAATGTTCTCCCAGAGCAAGGAGGCACAGTTGGATACAGTGGTCCTGATTTAGCCCCCGTGCATCCAGGGTGGCTACAGAGCTTGGACTGAGATGGCAGGAAGCTGAGTGGCCATGTTTCAAAAGAAACCACTGTTGTCAGGGTGTTCCTGAGCCTCTGGGATGTCCTCTCTCTCCTCCTGCAGCCCAGAAGCTCCAGGGGCAGTCAGTCCCTGACCATTCTGACATTCCTTCTGCAGAACAGTTCTGGGCCAGGCCAGACTCACTCCCACCCACAGGCCTTGACCTGAAATTCAGGTAGTCTCATCTGAGGAAGAAACAGAAAATAAATTTCTCATGATAGAATTCCTCTGACCACATGCATCTCATTCACACCCAGAGCTGGACAAACTTCTACTCAGGGGTTCTTCTTCCCAAAATACAAATCATGGAATTCTATGGGTCAAAGAAATGCAGACTGTTTCTAATTGTAAAAGCACCTGTTAATTTTATTTTGGTAAAAGAGGTCAGAGTTTTGTTTGCATGTTTTTTGGCTGAAATCTATCTTTCTGGCAAAACCATGGTAGAAAGTGGATATATGTTCAGATACAAACATATAAATTGTGGTCATATTCCATCAGACCCCATAGCACTTGTTTTGAGGGTGGACCCTTTTTTTCTCAAACCCTCCATTTGTAATGCTGATCCTAACAGCATCACAGGCCATGATCTCCTGCAACAGGCCCTGGTTAAGAGACTCAGAGTTTTAAGTAGAATGCTGCAAAAAATTGTGTTTTGTTACAGCTTCCTGAAGATCTGTGGAGTGTGATTGCAGAAACGATTCCTAGGAGTGAGTCACTGTGTTAAGTCTATGTAAATGATGGTAGTGCCCAAGTGTGAGGGGACACTGATGGACAAGGAAGATTAGCCCACCTTTACACCCTGGAGGTAGGACCAACATCCATTCCCATGACCTCCTATCCCTACAGAGATCCCTTTCAACCTTTAGCTGTGAAAGAGTCCACAGGGAAGAGGATCCATGGTCACCAGGAAGTCACATCGGTGGAAAGAACATGGTGTCCTGCACAGAAGGGGCCATGTGTTCATGGGGACCTGTCATTACTCTGGATGTGATCTAGCTCATTATGCCATACACATTATATATACACAGTATTTATTTGTTAACTATATCTCAATACATCTTAAAGATAAGAGTATTCAGAACTGAATTTGAAAACTCTTATTTTTTCTTTCAAAAATTATCATTTTCTGTAAATGCCTTTTTCATCGTCTCTATACATCACTTTTTTGTTCATAGTATGCAAGTAAGTCTCTGTACTTAATGTCCATTCTCTCTCCAGGAATTCATAAGGAATTTGTCCTGTGTGAAGGGATTCCTATTCTCTGAGAAATTTAGGCAGACAGATCATATTTCTTCAGCATGTTTCTGTTTTGGTGAATGTGGAGGTCAGAAAACACACACACACAATAATTGTGTTAATAGCGTATTTATGTAATCCAAAAAATCTAAGATTTAATGTGTGTTCTGATTAATATATCAACACCCAATGACCTACATTCTATGATCAGTTCATGACAACTCACCACAGGAAGGGAAGTGACCACACAGAGAACTCATGGAACAAGTGGAACAAGATACTTGACACACTTACAACAAAGTCAGCATCTCTCGTGGTATGAAATACTATAGTACCTATGCCCATCACAGCTGATTCTTCGTCCCACGTCTCGTGTGTGTGTGTGTGTGTGTGTGTGTGTGTGTTTACGTATGTGTGTGGGTGTGGGTGCATGTCTGTGTGTGTGTATGTGAGAGAGAGAGAGAAGTAGAAAACATAACAAACCATAACAACTTTTTGAGGGTTTTCTTTGAGAAGATATATGCTGGGGACAGTCAGGGGCATCTTTGCAGTTCTCCAGGCCTCTCCCATGACACCTCCTCAGAAAAATCCACCACCAAAGGACTTTCTAATCTAATGGGTGGTGAATGTTATCTTCTGATGAGAATCTGCACAGGCCAGAAAACAGTATGAAACCCCCTCCCCCTGTCATTTAGCTTTGACTCAGCCACTCAAAATTACTTTTGGGGTCTCCTGGGGCCCTTGTTCCTTCACCCCCTTCACTCCTCAGTCTCTCTTCCCACCAAGCTCTCTGCTCCATCCTGACCCCCCGCATTCTTCATGAAGACCCCTTCCCCTCAGATATAAGCTCTAGCAGATCCTGCAGGCACGGTGGTGCTGAGTGGTGGGTCCCAGAGAGGTGACCCTTGTGTTACTGACAGTGTAGAGCAGGCTTTTCTCAGTTCTTCCTGTTTGGTCCTTGTTGACGCAGGCCCACATCCCCACTGGAGGTGGACAGGAGAGGAATACAGGGTGGGCCAGGAGCCTGGACCTGCTTCACTGGAAAGTAGGGCCAGAGGGAGGAGCTCCTCTGCCTTTCCAAACAATGGGATATGGTTGGTCCAGGCCTCTGTCCCTATGCAGCACTGGCAGCAGGACACCTTCTTCTTCAGGGGCCAGGTCTCAGGCTACAGCCTTCCACTAATGTAAGCAATGACAGAGGGTCCCTGAGTCAGTATCTGAGGAGCCCATAGAGGAAACTGAGGGAGCATGGTGGTGAGGAGGTTGTAGCTCAGTGAGGGTCACCGCGGTGAGTGATCTGTCCCATTTGTGAAGAGGGTGATGGTGGAAATGGCAATTGTTAAGGAGGACCTGCCCCCTGTGCTGACATTGCCTGGTGTAACTTATTCAAGCACCATTATGGGGTGCTGTAAGCATGTGTATGAGCCACATGGGTGAGCCCAGAGCTGTGGATCTAGTACATGGCTGCTTGGCATGTACTCTCTTTTCAGGGTTCCCTGAGTCCCATAAATCCCTTCCTCTCATGGCCCTAGATGTCTCCACAGCAGAAATTGGCCAGGCCCCTGGTCTCCAATTGCAAACTGGAAATCAGAAGGGTTAAATCATGGTTAATACAGAGAATGGGGCAATCAAGAGAGATGTGGAATACTCTGAATGAAGTGTCCCACTCCCATCAGAATGAAGGAAGAGATAAGAAAGGTATGGGCATCTCTGTCCCTGCTGGGAGACAGGTAGAAATCTCCCAGGTCATTTCTACCATACACTTGACCTCTTCCCTCTTTACCATTCTCATCCAACTCACAGAAGAGAGGGCTCTGGCATCAGTTGAGGGTCCCTAGGAAGATACCTGGGCCTTTCTTTCTCCTTGGTCATCAGCCTGTATTGTAGGTAGGGCATTGACTGTCTTACTCTGACACTCCATCTTTCACTTCCACGTCCCGAGTATGGTCTTTGATGACCTATGTGCTGAATGGTGTGCTCCCTGATGGGGACTCAGCAGCTGTGTCCTCTCTGGTTGGGCAGAGTCCCCTGAGCAGAGACCTTTGTGAGGTCTCAGCAGGTATTTGTTCCCAGGGCTCTCCCCAGAGCTGAAGCCAAACTCCATTCCCCCCCCCCCCCAGTGTATGGTATGAGCAGAGCTCCACCACCAGGGCTCAGGGAGGTTCTAAGAAGTCAGTGGATGGACCTATTTGCATGGACAGCCCCACCTGTGGCAGAGGGTGGAGGAGAAAAGACCTGGGATAGCCTAGCTTACTGTGGGGACCAGGGTCTGTGTCACCATGGCCTGGAATCCTGTCTTTCTCATGCTTTTCTCTCACTGTGGACGTAGGGATAGGTCTCAGGTCACAGAGCAGTCTTCCAACTGATCTCAGATTCATGAGAGATTCGTGCTGAGTCTCCTTGGCTCAGACTCATGTGAACTTTAACCTGCTCCCTGCTCCATCACACATGTTGACCCAGCAGCCCTCCCTCTCTGCATCTTCAGAAACAACAAACAGACTCACTTGCACCCTGACCAGTGGCCTCAGTGCTGGGAGCTGCTACTATACTGTCTCCAAAAGAAGCCAGGGAGCCTTCCCTGGTATCTGCTGTACTACTACAAAGACTCAGATAACCATCAGGGCTCTGGGATCCCCAGACACATCTCTGGATCCAAAGAAGCCTCAGCCAGTGCAGGACTTCTGCTTATCTCTGGGATGCAGCTGATGAGGGTGACTATCACTGTTCTATTGGATCAGTGGTTCTGGTAACAGGGACGCATACAGATAAGGATGTGGGACAAATAACGGCCTGCCTAGGGCCTTGGATGCTGTCTGTCTTCCAATATAAAATAGCAATACATACTGACTGTACTTGGAAGTGGTTTCTGGATCACTGTGCCCTTCCTCCCAATTTCCTGTGCAACCTATCTGAAATCTCAGGAGAAATAAAAATAAAAGCTGACAAGGAAAAAAAAAAAAAACTCATTGCGATACAGAAATATTGCTAGTGTTCCAATCTGGGCAGGGGGGGAGGGGAAGCCTGTTTACATGGTAGTTCTCTTCCAAAAGCCAGTCTACTTTACATAGATTTCATGGTCAGAGCAGGAGGACCATCTCAGCAGGTGGACAGTTTTCCACAATATGGACTCTGCCTTTCCAAGTGTCAGAGCAGAGACCTCTTCTTCCCCTTCCCCTTGAGCTCCTATTCTCAGGACTGGTCAAGGCTCACTGAGTCCCAGGGACAAGGCACTAGAATGTGAGATGTTGTGTGAGAACAAGGCCCAGGAAGAATTCCAGGGTACTTTAGCCTTCATTTGTGATGTCAGGGATGAGTGGTTACACATGGGAGGGGGATTTGGGTCCTGAAATGCTAGAAAAACCCTGAGCCTGTTCCACGGACTTTAGGTGAGGTAGTCCTGTGGATGTGATTTCCTACACCTGACACCACACAGAACAAGGGGATTCTCATGAGGGCCTTTTCCTGATCCCACAGGGCCTGTTTGTGGCTGCCTCTCTTCTGGTACCCACTGGAGTTTTGCAACAATTCTGGGTGTAAAGAGATGTCTTGGATATGCAGGGAGAAGAAACTGTAATACTTGCTGGAAGTCACTTTGCTCATGAAGCTGTTATAAAGATCCAAAACTAGAATCCCCCTTTTGCAGAGAGAAGAATAGCAAAATGGGGGTGACCACAGTAAGAGCTCTCTGGGAGAACCCCTGGGTTGTGAGCTAGCACAGCATTGACTGAGCTTCCAGGGCACATCCTGATTTTCTGTCACTGAGTTTGTCAAATAGGCCTTCTTGACCACCTCTGGGTTTTCAGTGTGAGGACAAATTAGGCTGTCACTCAGTTGGCTTGAATCACCATGTCCCCAAGATCTACTGCTACATGGTGAAGTGAGATAAATGTCTCCCTTTCACTCCTGTCTAAATCCTCTCCTGTCCGCACCTATGCCCCCATGCTATCTCAAGTTGTAACTACCTCTGATACTGTTACTGGAAGCTAAGTAGAGACTATATGACAAACACAGTTTGTATTACTTATCTCTTGATGAGGCCAGATCAGTCTGATTTTAGGAGCAACTATCTGCTCACACATGCTGGTGTGGGTGAGGTGGGGATACCCAAGAATTCCATGGCAAGAAGTCCATCATGTGCCACCTGCAATCCACTTACATTTCTTCCAGCCTCCATAGATATTCTGTCCTTGAGACCCAATATTTCCTGATCATTCTCAGAGCTGTGGAACCTTAGCTGAGATGGACTGATGTTTTTTACAGGTTATATTCCCTCTCTACTTCATTATTTGGGATGACATTGGATAAACCTCAGTTATTTGTTTATGTGAAACCTCTGGACTACAGTCCTATTGTCACAAATAATGTCATAATTCTAGGACAATTCCCAGAAAGTTCTGCATTCTTTCAGGGCCAGTGCATGAAGCATTACAAAACCAAGGAGTGAGAGCCCAGGATGTTGGAGATGACAGACCATGGGGAACCTTATCCAATAGTGGTGTAAGAATCTATAATACAGGGAGGTTGTTTCCATATATACTAATGTTCTTTTTATATCAGTTCTCATATGTCAAACAAATATAAAGTTGACTAAAAGGGTATAAATAAATCATTGATTTATAAAAAAAACAAAATTTACCAATAATACAACGATAAGAAAATTAAAACCCAGAATGGGCTGCAAGATAAACATTTTCACAACCAGCATTATATTCCCATAGCATGGACATATAGGAGATTCCAGGGCCTGTCCCATGAGGGTGAGAGAGTCTATCAGGAGACCTTCACACCACAAGGGTATCAACAAAGAACACAGTAACACATAAGAATCTCTAAGGGAAACCCATGCAGACTGTAATGATATAGTGAATTTACAGCACCCTTGGGGGAATCATATACTTAATGTTGGTTTTAGATAACTCTAGAGAAACCTCAGAGCCAAAAGGGCTTCCTGGACTAGCAGAGTACCCAAGCAGTGGAGCCTGGATGCAGGTTATGGCCAGAAAGCCCAGGAAGAGTGTCTCAGCTATGAGCATCATAAACTCCAAGCAAGGATGGTTGAGAATCACTTCTCTCTTGGGCAGCCTGAAAAAACAGGCGCCTGCATCCATGCCCAGGTAAAAACTTGCAGAGAAGTAGTGGCCAGTAAAGGACATTAGAGCAGCACCCAGACAGGATCCAGGAACTGCAGGTACACATGTGAACCCAGGGCTGCTTGTGGTTTCTGAAGCATAAAAATCAGGGACACTCCCAGGTGTCTGAAATGACCTCTAAGAGATTCACTGCTGGTGTGCCTCACAGGAGGCAGTGGTTTTCCACAGCAGATACAGAAATGGAGACTGTTTGTCCTGGTGGGTTTAGAGAAGAGAACAGACTGTGATTTCAGTGCTCCGGGTCAGAGGTTTGAGTGTGACCATTTTTGCTCTGATCCTCTGAAGAGGTGCAGAAAGCCCACCAGGGAACAAAAGCACAGAGGTCCAGTTCCCACTGAGCCCATCCTCCTGACAGGGGGCAGGGCAACTCCAGACAGGCAGGGATACGTGTCTTCTTCTCCCAGAAGACAGGCTGGAAGAAGAAGAAGACTACAATGCTATGGACTCCATAAGGGTGTAGAATCCCAACACCAGGTGAAAATATTATATTGAGCTCCAGGCATTGCCTCAGGGCTAGCTTATTTTTAAGATAAATTTTTATTTTTATTTTTTCTTTCTCTTATACTTTTCCTCTTTTTTTTTTTTCTTTTTACTTTTTTTTCCTCATTTCATCTAGATACTTATTATATCAGGTCATGTTACTAATAGCTTTTTAACTTGTGTTTTTTCACACTTACATTTTTATGGATATATGTTTATTGTCATCCCTTTTTTCATAATTCAATTTCATATCTCTCTCTCTCTCTCTCTCTCTCTCTCTGTATGTATACAAGTTTGACTTTCCTTGTAATTTTGGGAAGCAATGCACTCTAAGACAGAAGCCAAAATATATCCAGGAACAACTGAAAACACCCTGTTTTGTCCACTCTGAGATATTATAGCTCCCTTTCCACTCACTCACTTGTTTTTTTTTTGTTTGTTTGTTTGTTTGTTTTGTTTTGTTTTTTGTTTGTTTGTTTTTTTTGTTTTCTTTTCTAATTTTTATTCTTGTGTTTCATTTGGGTCCCCCCGCCCCACTCCCGGTGGTGGTTTCTGACTACTCCAGATTTTGCTAGGTTGTATCTTGCTTGGGTTGCATTGATATTCTGGACACTGCTCATTAAATCGACCAAGTCTTGATAGAATGACTAGGATAAGGAGCTCTCAATAAAGAAAAGAATCAGAGACAATGTCCTCTGCCACAGAATTAATGGATATGGATATCAGAAAGATGTCAGAGATAGAATTCAGAATAACAATCATAAAAGCAATAGGTAGGCTTAAAAATAGCATTACTGACAATATAGAATATCTAAGAGCAGAAATGAGATCTAGTCAGTCAAACTGAAAAGTACTAAAAATGAGATGCAGTCTAAACTGGATACTCTAACAACTAGGGTAAGTGAGGCAGAAGAGAGAATTGGTGATTCAGAAGATAAGCTGATGGAAAGGAAGGAAGTTGAGGAAAACAGGGATAGGCTACTAGTAACATGACAAAAGGATTGGAGAGATTGATGATTCCATGCAATGTTCCAATGTCAGAATTATTAGGATCTCTGAGGAGGTGGGGGGCTATAAAGTATATTTGAGCAAATCATAGTTGATAATTTTCCAATCTAGGGAAGGAAACAAGCAATCAAGTCCAAGAAACAGAGAGGATCTATCCCAAAATCAACAAAAATATATCAAAACACAGAAAAATAATAGTGAAGCATGCATAAATAAATAAATAAATAAATAAGTATTATCCTGAGAAAAACGAGAGAGAGGGGGTTCCTTACATCTGGAGGGAGGGACACCAGAATAACATCAGACCTGTTCACAGAAACCTGACAAACCAGAAAGGGCTGGCAACATATATTCAGGGTACTAAATGAGAAGAACATGCAGCCAATAATACTATAGCAGGCAAGGCTGTCATTCAGAATGAATGGAGAGATAAGGGACCCGAGACAGGCAGAAAATGAGAATATGTAACTACCAAGTCAGCCCTGCAGGAAATATTGAGGGGGGTTATGTAAGTAAATAGAGACCACAAGAGTCAAATAGACCAGAAATAAAAAGAGAAAATCTACAGAAACAAGGACTTTACAGGCAATACAATGGCAGCAGATTCATGTCTTAGAATTGTTACTCTGAATGTAAATGGGTTGAAAGCTCCCATGAAAAGACACAGAGTTTCAGATTGGATTAAAATAAATAAATAAAAACAAAACAAACAAACAAAAAAACAAAACAAAACAAAACAAAAAACCAAAAAAACAGCCAAGACCTATCCATATGCTGTCTAACCAGAGACTAATTTTGAGCCTAAAGCACCTCCAGATTGAAACTGAGAGGATGGAGAACAATTTACCATGACACGGGACCTCAAAAGAAAGCTGGAAGCAATCCTCCCTTCACACAAATTCGATTCTAAACCAAAGACAGTATTAAGAGATGTAGAGGGACACTGTATCATACTTACAGTGTCTATCCATTAAGAAGATCTAACAATTGTGGGGCACCTGGGTGGCTCAGTGGGTTAAAGCCTCTGCCTTCAGCTCAGGTCATGATCCCAGGGTCCTGGGATCGAGCCCCACATTGGGCTCTGTGCTTGATGGGGAGTCTGCTTCCCCCGCTCTCTCTCTGCCTGCCTCTCTGCCTACTTGTGATCTCTATCTGTCAAATAAATAAAATCTTTAAAAAAAATAACAATTGTAATATATATGCCCCAAATATGGGGCAGCCGATTACATAAGCAATTTAATAACCAAAATAAACATATTTATAATAATACAGTAATAGTAGGAGACCTCAACACTCCGCTCACAGCAATGGATGGATCATCTAAGCAGAAGATCAACAAGGAAACAAAGGCTTTGAAAGACACATTGGACCAGATGGACTTTGTATATACATATATAGAACATTCAATTCTACAACAACAGAATACTCATTCTTCTTGCGTGTGCACAGAACTTTCTCCAGAATAGAACACATACTGGGTCATAAATCAGGTCTCAACTAATACCAAAGATTGGGATTATTCCCCGCATATTTCCAGAACACAATGCTTTTAAAGTGGGACACAATCAAGAATAAATTCGGAAAGAACCTGAACACTTGGAAGTTAAAGAGCATCTTGCTAAAGAATGATTGTGTCAACCCGAAAATTAAAGAAGAACTTGAACTATTCATTGAAACTAGTGAGAATGAATCATTGAACACTACATCAAAAACTAATGATATACTATATTGCAGCTAACTGAACATTAAAAAAAAAAAAAAAAGGAAAAGAAAAAGAAAGAAAACACATTGGGTCAAAACCAGGGGCTACTGCCATGGTGGTCCTAAGAGGGAAATACATAGCCATTCAAGCCTCTTTCACAAAATTAGAAAAATCCCAAATGCAGAAGCTAACCTTATACCTACAAGAGCTGGAGAAAGAACATGAAGTAAAGCTGAAAGCAGGAGAAGAGAAATAATTAGCATCAGAATGAAATAGAAACCAGAAAAATGGTAGAACAGATCAATGAAACTAGGAGCCGGTTCTTTGAACGAATTAATAAGGAAAAAATAGAAAATATGAACAGACCAATAATTTGCAATGAAATTGGCACAGCCATCAAAAACCTTCCAAAAAATAAGAATCCAGGGTCAAATCATTTCCCAGGGTAATATTGCCAAACATTTAAAGAAGAAATAATACCTACTCTATGGAAGCTGTTTCAAGAAATACAAATAGAAGGAAAACTTCCAAATGCTTTCTATGAGGCCAGAATTACCCTTGTCCCCAAACCAGGCAAAACCCCATCAAAAAGCAGAATAACAGCCCAATATTCCTACTGAACATGGATGCCAAAATACTCAACAAGACCCTGGCTATAAAACATTAAAAGGGTTATCCACCAGGACAAGGTGGGCTTTATTCCTATACGTAAGCACGGTTCAACATTGGCAAATCAACCAACGTGATAGGGCACATTAATAAAAGAAAAGACCAGAACCATATGATCCACTCAATTGATGTAGGGAAAAATCCAGCATAATACAGCATCCTTTCTTGATTAAAACTCTTCACAGTGTAGAGATAGAGGGAATATCATGAAAGCCATCAATAAAAAGCCCACAGTGAATCATTCTTGATGTAAAAAAAAAACTAAAGGCTTTTTCCTTAAAATCAGGAACATGACAGGGATGACAACTCTCACAATTATTCTTCAAGATAGCACTAGAAGTCCTAGTATCAGCAATCAGACAATGAAAAGAAATAAAAGGCATTCAAATTGCCAAACAAGAAGTCAAAGTCTCTCTCTTCATAGATGACAAGATACTTTCTGTGGAAAACCCAAAAGACTCCACCCCCAAATAAGTAGAACTGATACAGCAATTTAGCGATGTGGCAGGATGCAAAATCAATGCACAGAATTCAGTTGCATTTCTATACACTAACAATGTAACTGAGGAAACAGAAATTAAGGAATTGATTCCTTTTATAGTACCATCAAAAACTATAACATACCTAGAAATAAATCTATCCAAAGAGGAAAAGGACCTATACTTTAGAAACTACAGAACACTAATGAACAAAATTGAGGAAGACACAAAGAGAGGAGAAAACATCCCATGCTCATCGATTGGACAATAAACATTGTGAAAATGTCTATTGTACCCAGGACAATCTACACTTTTTTTTTAAATATTTTTGTTCACTTATTTGACAGTAAGAAAAATCACAAGTAGTCAGAGAAGCAGGCAGAGTGAGGGAGAATCAGGCTTCCTGCCGAGCAGAGATCCCAATGTGAGGCTCGATCCCAGGACCCTGAGACCATGACCTGAGCAAAGGCAGAGGTTCAACCCACTGAGCCACCCAGGCTCCTCCAATCTACACTTTCAATGTAATCCTTTCAAAGTACCGTTGGCATTTTTCACAGAGCTGAAACAAACAATCCTGAAATTTGTATGGAGCCAGGAAAAAGCCTGAATCACCAGGGGAATGGTGAAAAAGAAAAACAAAGCTAAAAGGACATCACAAATGCCTGACTTCAAGCTATATTACAAAGCTGTGATCATCAAGACAGCATGGCATTGACACAGAATCAGACACATAGATCAAGGGAACAAAATAGATAGCCCAGAAATGGATCCTCAACTCTATGTCTACTAATCTTTGATAAGTCAGGAAAAAAAATTTCCAACGGAAAAAAAAAAGAAAGTCTCTTCAGTAAATGGAGCTGGGAAAATCAGCCATATACAAAGAATGAAACTGGACCATTCTCCTACACCATACATAAAGATAAACACAAAATGGTTGAATGACCTCAGTGTGAGACAGGAATCCATCAACTTCCTAGTGGAGAACATAGACAGCAACCTCCTCGACATTGGCCACAGCAACTTCTTTCAATACACATTCCTAAAGGCAAGAGAAATGAAAGCAAAGATGATCTTTTGGGATTCATCAAGGTAAAAAGCTTCTGCACAGAAGAAAAAAAAAATAAAACTAAGAGAAAATCCACAGAATGGGAGAAGATATTTGCAAATGAAATAATGAAATTACAGATTGAGTGCCTGGGTGGGTCAGTGGGTTAAAACCTCTGACTTCAGCTCAGGTCATGATCCCAGGGTCTTAGGATCAAGCCCCACATTGGGGTCTCTGCTCCACGGAGAGACAGCTTCCCCCTCTCTTTCTGCCTGCCTCTCTGCGTACTTGTGATCTCTGTCTGTCAGATAAATAAATAAAATCTTAAAAAAAAAGAAATTACAGATAAAGGGGTGGTATCCAAGATCTATAAAGAACTCAAAATCAATACCCAGAGAACAAATAATCCAGTTAAGGAATGGGCAGAAGACATAAACAGATACCTCTTCAAAGAAGACATGCAAATGGCTAACAGACACATGAAAAAATATTCAACATCACTAGCTATCAAGGAAATACAAATTAAAACAACAATGAGATACAACCTTACAACAGTTAGAACGTCAAAAATTAACAACAAATGTTGGAGAGGATGTGGAGAAAAGGGAGCCCTCTTACACTGTTGGTGGGAATGCAATTTGGTGCAACCACTTAGGAAAACAGTGTGGAGATTCCTCAAAAAATAAAAATAAATAAATAAATAAAATAAAAAATAGGGCTACCCTATGCCCCACCAATTGCACTACTGGGTATTCACCCTAGGATACACATGTAGTGAAAAGAAGGGGCTCATGTACCCCTATGGTCATAGCAGCAATGTCCACAATAACCAGTCTGTGGAAGGAGCCAAGATACCCTTCAAAAGATGAATCAATAAAGAAGATGTGGTTCATGTAAACAATGAGATATTATTCAGCCATCACAAAGCATAAATACCTACCATTTGCATCAACATGGATGGAACTGGAGGGGATTATGCTAAGTGAAATAAGTCAAACAAAGAAGGACAGTTTTCATATGGTTTCACTCATATGGGAAACAATAGGAATAGCACAGAGGACCATAGGGGAATGGAGGGGAAACTGAAGGGGAAGAAATCAGAAAGGGAGACAAACTATGAGAGACTCTGGACTCTGGGAAACAAACTGAGGGTTGGGGATGGGAGGGGGATTAAGAGGATGGAGGAGCCAGGTGTTGGGAATTAAGGAGGTCATGTGTTGTGATGAGCACTGAGTGTTATAGGCAACTAATGAATTCTTCCTTTTTAAAAAAAAAAAAGATTTTATTTATTTGAGAGAGAAAGAGAGAGATCATGAAAGGGGAGAGGTCAGAGGGAGAAGCAGACTCCCTGCTGAGCAGGGAGCCCAATGTGGGATTCGATCCCAGGACTCCAGGATCATGACCTGAGCCGAAAGCAGTTGCTTAACCAACTGAGCCATGCAGGCGCCCCAGCAACTAATGAATTCTTGAACACTGCATCAAAAACTAATTATGTAGTATATTTTGGGTAACTGAACATAATAAAAAAATGAAATAAAATAAAACCTAATAGAGAAAATCAATGAATTGGAACCATATATTTCAGATAAATTGCCAACTTCTGGAGAGTTGAAGAGTAATAAATAAATACACAAATGCATATGTATTTAAGAGGGAAGGAAGGAAGGTAGGAAGGAAGGAAAAGAGGAAGGAAGGGAGGGAAAGAAGAAAGGGAGAAAGAAACTATACCATGAATTTTTCAAACCAAGTGCAAGAAAACAAACTACCTGAATAAAAAATAAGTGTGTTGTGCCTAGGTAGTCAGTTAAGCATTAGACTCTTGATTTTGGCTTAGGTCATCCTCTCAGGGTTGGGGGATCCAGCCCACAGAGTGTGGATCTTGCTTAAGATTCTCTATCCTTCCTCTGGCCCTCCCCACTCTCTCTCACTAAATAAGTAAATACACAAATAAAACATACAAGTAAAGGCATTACCAGATACTTCACACAAGATGATATATATGGGAACTAAACATATGATATGCTGTTCCATATTATATATCATTAAAGAAAAGCATATTAAAACATCAATGAGCTACCACTGCACATCTATCAGACCTGGTGTCAGTTCTCTCCTGGCAGAAAAAGGCAGTGCCCTATTTCCTCCCCTGGGGTAATGCTCACTTCAGGCTATCCACAAGCCTGGCCAATGCAGGGCCTGCGGGCTAGATAGCATTGAAATTCTTCCCATCCACGATTTTGGTATCCCCTGGGGGAGCTCATTTCAACCCCATTCCTCAGCTGGGAGACTGAATGTGTTGGTTTACAAGGCAGAGCTATTTTGCACTCCTATACCCAGAGCTGGTAATTGTAAGAGCACTGAGGAACTGAGCCTGGACTCCCACCCAGTATTAACACACTGAATAAGGAGCTGGGAAGCAGGGAAGCTGGTTCTGCAGTTGACCCCTTCCCTCCCTGGTGTCAGTGAGGGCAAGGAGCCCAGTCAGGACCAGAACATCCACTTCCTGCAGGAAATCACCTCGATTTAAGCCTGTACATTCCTCCCTAGGGTCGGTAGGGCCCTACGGTAAGCTTGTCCCACACCCCCACCTGTTGGTAATTGGGAGGTGAAAATCATTGTCCCACTTTCTCCAGCAGGGAGTCAGCAGTAGAGCCATGGGAGTGAGGGCTCCACTTTCACTGCGGACCAGGGAAGCTCACACACACACACACACACACACACACACACACACACCTGACTTGTTGCTCCTCAGTGGGGAGGAACAGATTGATTCCTTGTTGAAGGAAGGTAATTGAGGAACCAGCATCTCACTATTATAATATCCAAAATATCCAGGATCCATTAAAAATGATCACTTGTCATGTCAAGAACCAGGAAAATTAAACCTTGAATCAGAAAGGAAAATCTATAGCTACCAACACTGAGATGAAGCACATGCTGAAATTATGGGATACAGATTTTTAGGCAAGAGAATTCATCTGATGAGCAGTTACAAACACGCTTCAAACAAATGGAAAAAGATAGAAATGTAGGTGCAGATTGAAATATAAATCATCACATCAAATGGAAATTATAGGACTTAAAGAGACAGCAGATGAAAAATAAAACTCTCTGGAGGGACTCAAGAGTAGGCGACACTTATTGTGTGTGTTTGTGTGTGTGTACACGCGCGCCCACGCTTGTGTTTTTTTGTTTTGTTTTGTTTTGTTTTGTTTTCCGCTTGTGTGTTTTGAAAGCACAAATGGGCAACATTGAGTGTATAATTCCCGCACCCGTGAATAGTCTCCTGAGGATGTCACCAGGGGGCGCTATGCACCTGCTCAGCGCTGACAAAGCCTGAAACCAACTGAAATCTTTCCACCTGACTGGGCCCTGCACATCTGCTGACTGCCTGAGTGAGAGATAAGGCCAGCTGCTTCCTCCAGAGAAGTAAACTCAGAGCTCTTGACCACCCCAGGCCTCCTCCTCTGAGGGAAGCTATTACTTGGCCTGCAGACCCAGATTCAAGTGGAGTTAGGGGTTCATATTTTCATAGTGCACCTCAAGCATACCCTTCACCCCTGGAGCTCAGGAGGAGATAAAACACACATTCCAGAGACCAGCCTCTGCAGTAAGTACAAGAGACCTTTGGAAAGTTGACACAATGATCCGAACTTCTCTCCTCCTTCTCTCCCTCCTCACCCACTGCCCAGGTTCATGGAGATTTCAGAGGCCAGCCTTTGGAGGGATCATCTATCTTTATTCTTCATTCCTAACATGTGTCTATTCTCATTTGTGGTGACACAGGAACCCTCACTGACTGTGTCTCCATAAGGGACAGTCAATCTCACCTTCAGATCCAACACAGGGGCACTCACTACTGTTCACTATCCATACTGGTTCCAGCAGAAGCCTGCCCAAGTCCCAAGGGTATTTATTTATGGTACACACAATAAATACCCCTGGACCCCCAACGATTCTCAGTCTCCTTCCTCTGGAGCAAAGCTGCCCTGACCTTCACAGGAACCCAGCCCAAGGATGAGGCTGGGTACCACTGGGGGCTACACTTTAGTGGTGTTTGTGAATTGAGAGACCCAGAGAATGAAGGAAGACATACTTTTTTCACCAAGTGTGGATACAAATATCATGTGATATTGGCATCCCATGGCATCCCATGGCATCCCATCTGAGCTCTCAGGGCACCCTAAATGTTGACCATCCATGGAGAGATGGAGATGGGAAATGTTCGAATTGATTTCCTTCCTTGTTTGGGTCCTAAACTAGAGTCAAAGTATGAATGATGTAGGAATGAATCTTTCTCCATTAGAAACATGGAAAAATTATGGTAAATTATCCTATAGAATAATGATTAACTATGCTTTTCAAATTTCCCTGATTATATTTTATATGGAGCAATGGAACTACGCAAAAAGCTAGATTGTGTTATGTGAAATTAATATATTAATATATTATACTATTTTATATATTATATTATATTATGTTATGTTATGTTATGTTATATTAATGTGCTAGAGCAGATCCTTGAGAGTGTTATCAGTTACCCCTTTTAGAATTAAGTGGCTGTAGAACACAGGAGTTGTCACTGGATGATATCATATCAGTTTTATAGACCATTTGTATTTGTTATTTATGTATGTTGTTTATTATATTATGTTATATTATTTAATACAAATCTGTCTACTGAAAAAAATTATAAAAGTAGATTAAACATATTTTTATTAACATATAAAGTATTATTTGTTTCAGGGGTACAGGCCTGTGATTCATCAGTCTTACACATACTAAAAATAATCTTAAATGCATCAGAGAATCAATACATATAATTGTTGTAAGGGTAATATCCAAGAATAAATGAGAACCAAGGCCCTGGGTGATTTAGTCAGTTAAGCATCTGACTCTTGATTTCTATTCAGGTCATGATCTGAGGATCAAGGGATTGGCGACCGTGTCAGACTCAGCACTCAGTTGTGAGTCTGTTTGAGATTTTCTCTTCCTCTCTCTTTGCCCCTCCTCCCCAAAGAAATATATATATTTTTTTCTAAATGAGAAACCACAGAAGTAATCAAGCATGAAGGACAGGTTGTCTTTGACAGTAAGGTATTCTCATGGTAAAGACAAAGATAAAAGACATGTACCATGGGGGCTGGTGAACCTAACAGGAGACCCTGACAACAACAATAGCCAGATAAGTCAATCTGTAAGGGTAACTCACATAGAATTATTACCAGAATTCTATCAGTGGGATTCTCTGGGGGACTTTAAGCTTTGAGCTTGGTTCAAGTTCATTATGTCCCAGTGATAAAACCAGGGACAAGGCAGAAGCAAAGTCATATATCAGGTAATCCTGAAATATCTCATAACCGACGTTTCAGTTAGCTGTCTATCTGAAGGCATTGATGCTCTGGAAAAAAATGGATGGCTCGACCCAAAATGCCACAGAGCTTACCTGCTCATTCTACTCCCTTAGCTGGTGACATCAGAAGGGTCCAATTACAAAGGTAACAAAGCACCTCCAGGAGTGCTGGTGAGTGTGACATGGGTTGGAGAGCATAATGTCTGAAGCCAGCAGGCGGCGCTGGTGGGCTGCTCTTGAGAGCTCCGGGTCTGGGTCAGGCACAAGTGGAGAATCTATCACTGGTCCTTGCATGCTTGGGCAAAGAGCATCCTCACTGTGGGTGACTTTCCTGCACCTCGGTCCCCAGGAGCCACATGAGCCCTCAACTCTGAATCACACATGCCTCATATCTCATTCTCTACAGTGTCTTGGGATAAACTGTCCAGAGCTGGTTTTCATGGAAAGATAGATGAACAGGACACCCTTGCAACAAAAACGCATTTTCTTCATGAACTTGAGCTTCAGTGTTCCCTGGGCAAAGGATAGGACACACCAGGGTAGGTATTGTCTCCATGCCAACAATCAGCCTCAGCAAGCAGAGCTCAGGAACTTCACAATAAGCTTGAAAATATTTACTTCCTCCCTGGTGGAATATGTAGTTACCTTTAGGGGAAAGTGAAAGGGTAGCCAGGTGAGGAAGGGCACTGGCTCTGCCTTTTGCTCCTGTTATCTAGATATAGGTGGCTGTCAATTCTTTCTGCCATCTTATGATCTGCCTCCAGGTCCTAGGTCAGATGGGACTGGTTCTGTCATCAACAGTGTTAAAGTCCTTGCTTAAACAATGCTTTAAAATATATATAAAAATAAAAGGCATGTAGTCTAAATTCATTTTCTCATTCAACTAACCAATGGAGGGGGCATAACCCAAAAGAAGAGTATCTGATGTGAAAACTGCAGGAAGATCTCATTTATGAACATAACTAATAGTTGAAAAATAGCTCAAAATATCAGCTACTAGAATCCATGTTTTCTCTAGGGAAAAAACAAATAACCTTGACCACAAGGGAGGATTGGGGCTGAGACTAGTTGTGTGCAGTCTCTTGGTGATGGAACATGGAATGTGGGGGACCAGATGTGAAGAGGCACTAAGCCATCCATCAGATGTTCCAACCAGGATAGAGCTCCTGAACTCCCAGCGCCGGTTCCCTGATGCTCTGAAGAAGAAAGCAGTGTTGTTACAGGAAACACCACAAGGGATACAGTGATATCTAGTGCACGTGGCCTGCATCAGTGTGTTTTCTCATAGATAGAAGCCCCACCCAGTGGAAGCTCCTTCCTGACTCTTGCAGGACCACTCAGGACCCACAGGGGGCGCTGTTCTATCACCTTCCTGTGTATGAGGGGCTCCTGGGATCCTGGGAGTTTGTCCCATCCCCAGCCCATCAAGCACACCTCTGGCTACAGATCCCCACAAAGATATGTCCCATGAGAAAGTGAAGAGGACCCTGGTGTCTGGAGAATGACTGGGAAAATGTGTCCAGTGATCATCCTCAGGGACACTTGCTACTAATTATGACTTCCAAATGTGCTCATGATGAAATATGTAGTAAATGCCTGAGTTCTTTATCTGCCATCATTTAAGTTGTTATTTCATACCGATTTTTCTCATTTATGTCAATATTTTATAGTGAAATGGAAACATATCATTTGTGGTTTTAGCTTTCCAATTATTTTTTTTCCTTGAGTGTTAATATTGCCCCTCACCTCAAAATTTGATATATTTGCAATTACCCAGTGCTCTCTAAAGTGTCAGGGATGCATTAGCTTAATGGGGAAATAATTTAGTATGAGTATTTTTCTGATATGAGTTGGGGCTCTCAAACACACATGAAGGTAAAGTAAAAATAATCATTCAGGATTTGTGAAAATGACAACATATTGGTGATTCCAAAATGAATGCTAATCATTTTTATATCTCACACTGGGATGAACATCAGCCCTAATCATCATCTTCCCCTATATCTGGAGACTCTGTATCCCCTAATCCCCCCAGTCCTCCTTCCTCCTAGTACTTCCTCAGGTTTCTTGGTCTGTCTGAACCTCAGTAGAGTACAAGGGGAAATGCAGATCAAAATGCTCCATGATAGTCACACACACACTTGTTCACACAGTGTCACATTCATTTCTGATCAAGAGTCATATGTTAATATTTTGTTATACCTGATATGGAAAATTGTCTTATAATTTCTTGGTGATTCTGACCTTTCCCCACAAAACTTTCAGGTACATTGAAGTCACTATATATAACTGATGACTTCTTAGAACAAAGGAGGATATTTTCCCTAGCCTGGCAATTCTGCTCAGTATGATGCCCCGATCCCCGGTCAGCTCCTCTCAACTACTGGAAACAGAGTCCATGATTAACTAAGAGGAGATCACTGTCCCTACATCCCTCAGACATGGGCGCTGAGATTCCCTGTGACCTCACTGTTGGAGAGGTGACTGCTAATATCCTCCATGGAGATAAAAAGAAATGTCCCTTGGGAGGGAAGAAAATCGTTCATGCATGGGTTAGATTTGACGTGAACTAGAAACAGGGAACAAAGGTGGAAAATACAAATACATCTATCTCCTCACAGGCTTCTCATAGAGGAACTTTTGGTTGGAGGCCACCAGGGTAATTACAGAACTGTTTTGTTGAAAGATGTCCTCCTCAAACTTAGTGCCCCAGGTCACCATGCACTTAATGGTGTGCCTGAGGTTCCATCATTTGCTCCTTTCAAAATCTCCCAGGGGACATGTGGGTGACCTTGGGGCAGGAAGAGAGAGGAAGCTGATTTGCATGAAGTGCCTTCTCCTCCCCATGGGTCTGGAGACATGAAAAGGCCTGGGGACACCCCACTCAAGCCCAAGAGCCTGTGGAGGCCACATACTCTCAGGGTCCCCACCATGGCCTGGAAGGTGCTTCTTCTTGGGCTCCTTGCTTTTGGCTCAGGTCAGGGAAAGGGACTCTGCATCATGGGGGTGCATATAAAAGCAAGGTTTCAGGTGCCTCTTGTCTTCCTTAACACCACCTCTCTCTCCTGTTTGTCTTAGGAGCAGATTCTCAAACTGTGGTGATTCAGGAGCCATCAGTGTCAGTATCTCCAGGAGGGACAGTCACACTCACTTGTGGGCTCAGCTCTGGGTCAGTCTCTACCAGTAACTACCCTGAATGGTTCCAGCAGACCCCAGGCAAGGCTCCCCGCTTGCTTATCTATAGCACAAGCAGCCGCCCCTCTGGGGTCCCTGATCGCTTCTCTGGATCCATCTCTGGGAACAAAGCCGCCCTCACTATCACAGGAGCCCAACTTGAGGATGAAGCCGACTATCACTGTTTGCTGTATATGGGTAGTGGTATTTATATTTACACAGTGATTTAAATCTATGGGGAAGTGCAACCAGAACCTCTCATGTGCTCAGAATGGCTCAATCTTAAAAGCAGGAGAGAGAGAGAGTGTGTGTGTGTGTGTGTGTGTGTGTGTCTGTGGTGTGGGTAGTCAATGCCAACGTGGGAAGGGAGGCTCCCTGGTCCCCTTGCCGTGTCCAGGAGTTCATCACCACATGTACCTCATCCTGACTTTCCCAGGGTGTGTCCATCTCTCCACTGTAAACCTCTGAGACTGTACTTCCTCCCTTGTTTGCCCAAGGTGTTGAGGAATGGGGTCTCAGTTCCATTATATACAAACCAATACTGCTATAAATAAGGACTATTTTTCAAAGAACATTGGTAGATGTAACTTTATTCATTAATTTAATGATGAGAAAGAAATTAATATTTTCCTAGTTTGTAGCTTGATAAAAACAGAATCCTCCATCCCAGACCTTCTAACTCTGTAATCTGTGTTGGGTTTCAGAGATCTACATTTAATAAGTCCTCCAGAAGATTTGCGTGAAAGTTAACGTTTGAGAAACACTCGTTTTTTTTTATTATTGTAGAATTATTTCTGGAAATATATCTTTCAAATCCAGGGCGAATTACCTCCTATGACTGAATCATTCCCCAAATTGCACTAAAGATCCAAGAACACCGAGAAATAGGTTCAAATTTTCAGTCCACCGAAGGGTACAGCAGCATGCTGTGGCATAATGCATGCTGGGAGATACAGAACTGAAGGAAAGTATGTGTCTAGTGGATGCAGATTTGTAATTCAACCTGGAAACTGTATGATCTCAGCATTATTCTTCCTGACTTGCATTGGCTCCTTAGGAAATGTCTAGAAACACAGGACCACATAACATTGTATAATATTTAGGGCCCCGCCCTTTAAATGAGGTTGTACAATACTTGATATTATACTTGGGTGCTTTCTACTATTTCTCTTTCAAAACACATTAACTTTATTACATATTGTTATATTAACTGAATTCTGAAACTGAAAATATAAGTTTACTTTACATCCTCTAGGATATTAAGCTTAAAGGAAAATAACCACCAAATAAAACACAGCCCCAGGCACAATGCATGAACCATAGAATTTGTTCAATGAATGAAGAATCAGTGGTTAACTCATGTTTTCCAGCACTCACATTGCAATTGTTCATCACTCTAGTTAACAGCCCTCCCACAAAGACAACTTCAGGCCCAGAGGCCACACTAGAGAATGTAATCAAGTATTTAAGGGCAAAATAGTAATACTAAAGAGAAGCAAGGAGGAAGAACAAAACTTGAATAAAGGGCATAAAGCTAGTTTCCCACTGATTTAATAACCACACAATATTTTCAAAGTAAGGGAAATTAAAAATCCATATGCTGCAAAACAAAGAAACCAAAATATAACAAAATATTTACAAATTCAACCTAACAGTGTGCTAAAGGTGGTCATTTTACACATTTAAGGTTTGTGTAATATTGGAAAGGCAATCAGTGTAATTCATTCTATAAGAGAATACATTAAAAATAGGACTATCTCAATAAATGTACCAATATTTTCTTGAAAACATCCATCCAAATGTATACAGATTGAGAAGGGAAAAATAAACTATATTATTTTAGGTGACATGACCATTTATGTAGGAAATACAAAATAATTGACATAAAAAGAAAACTGTTGAAACTAAAGAGCAATTATGACAAAGTTTCAGGATGCATGTTTAATATAGAAAAGTCCAGTGCTTACCTAATAACTAACATTGAACAAGTGAAATGTGAAATGAACACAATTTAATTAACACCCAAAAAAGTGTAAACTAGGAGATATAGTGTGACAAATTCTCCATGAAAATTTTCCCAATCTCGCGAATGGAACCAGCATTCATGTACTAGAGGCAGAATGGTCTCCCCACAAGACTATAGAAACTAGAAATTCCTCAAACACCTGATAGTAAGAATGAGGAATCATAATTATAGACAGGATCTCTTGAAAGCAGCTAGGACAAAGAAGCTCCTTACATACAGAGGAAAGCCCATCAGAATAACGTCAGACCTGTCCACAGAAACCTGGCAAGAAAGAGCTGGCAAGATGTATTCAGGGCACTAAATGAGAAGAACATGCAGTCAAGAATACTTTATCCCGCAAGACTGACATTCAAAATGGATGGAGAGATAGAGAGTTTCCAAGACTGGCAAGGCTTAAAAGAGTATGTGACCACCAAGTCGACACTGCAGGAAATATTAAGGGGGGGTTCTATAAAAGAGGAAAAATCCCAAGAATAGCATTGAACAGAAATATAGAGACAATCTACAAAAGAAAGCCTTCAAAGGTAACACGATGAAGTATCTAATGAATAATCACTCTCAATGTAAATGGCCTAAATGTGCCTATAAAATGACACAGGGTTCCAGATTGGATAAAACGACAGGACCCATCGATATTTTGTCTACAAGAGACCCATTTAGAACCTAAGGATACACCCAGGCTGAAAGGGAAGGTATGGAGAAGCATCTTTCATGCCAATGGACCTCAAAAGAAGGCTGGGGTAGCGATTCTCATATCAGATAAATTAGATTTTAAACTAAAGACTGTAGTCAGAGATAGAGAAGGACACTACATAATTCGTAAAGGAACTATCCACCAAGATGATCTAACAATTGTAAATATCTATGCCCCCAATATGGGAGCAGCCAATACATAAGAGAACTATTAATCAAGATAAAGAGTCATATTGTTATCTATACATTAATAGAAGGAGATCTTAACAGGTCATCCAAGTAATAGACAGATCATCAAAGTAGAAAATCAAAAAAGAAACAAGAGCATTGAAGGACACATTGGGCCAGATGGACCTCAAAGATATATATAGAACATTCCACCCTAAAACAACAGAATACTCATTCTTCTCAAGTGCACATTGGAAAATTCTCCACAATAGACCACATGTTGGATCACAAAACAGGACTCAACCATTACCAAAAAACTGAGATTATTTCCCGCATATTCTCAGATCACAAGGAAAAGAAACTGTAGCTCAATCACAAGGAAAAGTTTGGAAGGAACTCAAACACCTGGAAGCTAAAGACCACCTTGCTAAGATTGTTGGATCAATCAGAAGATCAAAGAAGAACTTAAAAAATTCACGGAAACCAATGAGAATGAAGACACTTTGGTCCAAAACCTATGGGATACAGCAAAGGCGGTCCTAAGGGGGAAATACATAGCCATCCAAGCCTCCCTCAAAAAATACTGAAAAATCCAGAATACACCAGCTGTCTCTACACCTTAAAGAACTGGAGAATCAAAAACAAATTAAACCAACTCCACATACAAGAAGGGAAATAATCAAGATTAGAGCAGAGATCAATGAGTAAGAACCTAGAGATACAGTAGAACATATCAATGAAATTAGAAACTGTTTTGTTTTGTTTTGTTTTGTTTTTTAAGAATCAATAAGATCAATAACCCATTGGCCACACTAATCCAAAAGAAAAGAGAGAAAACTCAAATTAATAAAATTATGAATGAAAAGGGAGAGATCACACCTAACACCAAGGAAATAGAAATAATCATCAGAAGTTATGATCAACAGTTATATGCCAATAAGTTAAGCAACCTAGATGAAATGGATTCATTCCTGGAAAACTATAAGCTCCCAAAATTGAAGGAAGAAGAAATCGACAAACTTAATAGACCGATATCTAGTAATGAGATTGAAGCAGCAATCAAAAACCTCCCAAAAAACAAGAGCGCAGGACCTGACGGATTCCATGGGGAATTCTACCAAACTTTCAAAGAAGAAATAACACTTATTCTCCTGAAACTATTTCAAAAAATTGAAGCAGAAGGAAAACTTCCAGACTCTTTTTATGAAGGCAGCATTACCCTGATCCCCAAACCAGGCAAATACCCTACCAAAAAGGACTATTTCAGACCAATAGCACAGATGAATATGGATGCTAAGACTCTCAACAAGATCCTAGCAAACAGGATCCAACAGCACATTAAAAAGATTTTCCACCATGACTAGGTGGGATTCATCCCTGGGTTACAAGGATGGTTCAACATTCGCAAATCAATCAATGTGATAGAACAAATCAATAAGAGAAGAGAGAAGAACCACATGGTCCTCTCAATTGATGCAGAAAAAGCATTTGACAAAATCCAGCATCTGTTCCTGATTAAAACGATTCAAAGTATAGGGATAGAGGGAACATTCCTGAACTTCATCAAATCTATCTATGAAAGACTCACAGCATATATCATCCTCAATGGGAAAAAGCTTACAGCCTTCCTGTTGAGATCAGGAACACGACAAGGATGCCCACTCTCACCACTCTTGTTCAGCATAGTATTAGAAGTCCTAGCAACAGCAATTAGCAAACAAAGAGAAATAAATGTTGCCCAAATTGGCAATGAAGAAGTCAAACTCTCTCTCTTCACAGATGACATGATACTTTATATGTAAAACCCAAAAGACTCCACCCCCAAACTACTAGAATTCCTACAGCAATTCAGTAATATGGCAGGATACAGAGTCAATGTACAGAAATCAGTAGCCTTCTTGTACACTAACAATGAAAATACAGAAATGGAAATTAGAGAATTGATTCCATTTACTATAGCACCAAGAACCATAAGATACCTGGGAATAAACCTAACTAAAGAGGTAAAGGATCTGCACTTGAGGAACTACAGAACACTCATGAAAGAAATTGAAGAAGACACAAAAAGATGGAAGACCATTCCATGCTCTTGGATCAGAAGAATAAACATTGCTAAAATATCTATACTGCCTAGAGCAATCTATACTTTTAATGCCATTCTGATCAAAATTCCACTGGTATTTTTCAAAGAGCTGGAACAAATAAACCTAAAATGTGTATGGAATCAGAATAGACCCCAAATTGCTAAGGAAATGTTGAAAAAGAAAAACAAAACTGGAGGCATCACATTGCCTGATTTCAAGCTTTACTACAAAGCTGGAATCACCAAGACAGCATAGTGCTGGCATAAAAACAGACACATAGACCAGTGGAACAGAATAGAGAGTCCAGATATGGACCCTCAACTCTATGGTCAAATCATGTTCAACAAAGCAGGAAAAAATATCCAGTGGGGAAAAGACAGTCTCTTCAATAAATGGTGCTGGGAAAATTGGACAGCTACATGTAGAAGAATGAAACTCGACGGTTCTCTTACACCATACACAAAGATAAACTCAAAATGGATATAAGACCTCAACGTGAGACAGGAATCCATCAGAATCCTAGAATAGAACATAGGCAGTAACCTCTTTGATACCAGCCACAGCAACTTCTTTCAAGATATGTCTCCAAAGGCAAAGGAAACAAAAGTGAAAATGAACTTTTGGGACTTCATCAAGGTCAAAAGCTTCTGCACAGCGAAAGAAACAGTCAACAAAACAAAGAGGCAACCCAAGGAATGGGAGAAGATATTTGCAAATGACAGTACAGACAAAAGGCTGATATCCAGAATCTATAAATAATTTCTCAAACTTGATACACACAAAACAGATAATCATGTCAAAAAATGGGCAGAAGACATGAACAGACACGTCTCCAATGAAGACATACAAATGTCTGTCAGACACATGAAAAAATGTTCATCATCACTAGCCATCAGGGAGATTCAAATTAAAACCACATTGAGATACCACCTGACACCAGTTAGAATGGCCAAAATTAGCAAGACAGGAAACAACGTGTGTTGGAGAGGATGTGGAGAAAAGGGAACCCTCTTACACGGTTGGTGAGAATGCAAGTTGGTGCAGCCACTTTGGAGAACAGTGTGGAGATTCCTCAAGAAGTTAAAAATAGAACTTCCCTATGACCCTGCAATTGCACTACTGGGTATTTACCCCAATGATACAGATGTAGTGAAAAGAAGGGCCATCTGTACCCCAATGTTTATAGAAGCAATGACCACAGTCACCAGATTGTGGAAATAACCAAGATGCCCTTCAATGGGCCAATGGATAAGGAAGATGTGGTCCATATACACTATGGAGTATTATGCCCCCATCAGAAAGGATGAATACCCAACTTTTGTAGCAACATAGAGGGGACTGGAAGAGATTATGCTGAGTGAAATATGTCAAGCAGAGAGAGTCAAGTATCATATGGTTTCACTTATTTGTGGAGCATAACAAATAACATGTAGGACAGAGGGAGATGGAGTGAACGGAGTTGAGGAAAACTGAAAGGGGAGATGAACCATGCGAGACTATGGACTCTGAAAAACAATCTGAGGGTTTCGAAGGGGCGGGGGGTGGGAGGTTGGGGGAGCCAGATGGCGGGTATTATGGCATGCACGTATTTCATGGAGCACTGGGTGTGATGCATAAACTATGAATTCTGTTATGCTGAAAAGAAATTAAAAAAAAAAAAGAATAAACAGTTTGAAAATAGTAACCCTAGTCTCTCCCTCCTGTTGTGTCTCCTTTACTAATCACAGAGAATGTTTGAATATCAGTCATAGACTTAAATTGTATGTGTAGAGCCTACATGTTAACTTCTACCTTGGTCTCAGACACAATTTTTCTCTATATATGAACCAGCTGACAAATAGTCACAACTCCTTCTGACTCGCTGTCATCAGCCCGCACACCCACTCTCTTCCTATCTCTGTTCCCACCTCCTTCAGGCCTTCGATCTCTCTCTGGCTCTTCAGGTATGAACTCTGTTTCCACATTAGGAGTTCAGATAAATTGCACCAGCATGAAATCCCTTAATCATCTGATTTCAGTTATCAGATGCAGACTGTAGTCCCCCCTTCCTACCAGCCTCAATCTCTGTAATATGACAGTGTTATTATTGTATTTCCAACAAATTAACATTCATTCAGACTTTGAGGGCTGTCACACAGGGCTAATGGTATATTTAATGTTCATCTTCACGATTACTGAGGCTGAACAGGTCGGTGTTGACATAGTTGACAAAGGAGAGAGTGGCTTCATATTTTAACATATAATAACTACTTTTATTGTTCATGGGGATATTTGTTTCTATGACCAGCAGGACCCTAACTTAGCCACACGATTTTCCTCCCTCAGTAAAGTCCCATTCATTAGCCCTTTCCCAAATTTATCTCTCATGGCCACCCCAGGGAGACACCAGGAGAACATGGGGCACAGTGAGGAATAACTATGATGTGAGGGCATAGGAAAAGAAGACTGTGGTCACCCCAATCCTGTGCTTCCTAAGACATTAATAACCCACAGATATGAGATTTGTCTGCAGGGATGAAAATGGACAGGTATCTCCCATTTCACAACACTCAAATTTCTGATTCAGAGAATGTGTTATCAGAGTCCATCTCAACAAACTATTCATGCTTGTGTCAATCCCACTCTCTTGCAAGGGAAGTGACTTCCTGAACCTGGCCTTCTTTAACTCCATGTTTGAAGACCCTGGAAGTTCTTACTAGGAGCTTGCTCTGGGGATGAGTGTACATGTCAATCAAACCTCAGGGGGTGTAGAAAACGTAAGAGGGACAGTGGCCATTTGCTTGGTCTCTGGAGGAAAGATATAATGATTGCACAGGGAGAATATTCTTATTTTGACTGTGTGTGTGTGTGTGTGTGTGTGTGTGTGTGTGTGTGTAACAGCCCACTCTTCTTTCTCCTCTCTCTCAGTGTCTTTGATTCTGTTGTTTCTGGACTTTTCTTTCCCTCCAGAAGTCAGGGTTTGCCTGAGCTCACCTCGCCATCCTCAGCAGCACAATCTTAAATAGGCAGAATCCCCATCAACAAGTAACAACAGTGATATTGAGTGTAACAGGGTTCCTGTCACCAGGAGAGCCATGGCATTCCCTGAGTACTTACTCTTCTGGGATAAGGCTGAAGCTCAGGAACCTCAGAGTGAATCTCTGTCCCTGAAGATAGCTTAGTTCTGGACTATCCCTGAGCTTTAGTGTGGACCTGAAGCTAATGTGTATATTCATTCTAGGAAAACAGCCTTGGTGATGCTGCATGGAGCTCAAGACCCATGGGGACAAAAGAGACACATTCATGGTGCTCTCAACCTCTGGATGTCACTCCCACAGTCACCTTGGTTACACCTTCAATTGGCTGGACTTCAGCTTAAAAATCTGTCCCAGGCGAAGACCATATGGCTTATAATGTGACGGACACAATCCCCCTTACCTCCACCTCTCCATCACTCATATATGGGACCTTTAACAGAAACTCCTGGGTCCAGGTGGCCTTGGGTAATAGAAACTCTTTGCTCTACTCATGGGTGGCTGAATGAGCACTTGCTCTAGCCTGGACATTCTGGACACAAGGCACAGAGACTGCAGATGTGCACAACCCAGAGTTTGGTCTGACCCCAAATCACACTGTCCTGGAAGCTTTGTCTATGTTTGGTAATTCCATCACTGAGATGGCTCTGAGGTTCATAAGAACAGGCTCTTCAAGTGGTTTCAAAGTGCCCCAGGTCAGGGTTCTTAGCTGCAGGTCCAAACCCAGGAAACAAAATTTAATATTTAAAAGAAAATTGAGTTTGAGGAGTTCTTTATAGATCCTGGATATCAACCTTTTGTCTGTACTGTCATTTGCAAATATCTTCTCCCATTCCGTGGGTTGCCTCTTTGTTTTGTTGACTGTTTCTTTCGCTGTGCAGAAGCTTTTGATCTTGATGAAATCCCAAAAGTTCATTTTCGCTTTTGTTTCCTTCGCCTTTGGAGACATATCTTGAAAGAAGTTGCTGTGGCTGGTATCAAAGAGGTTACTGCCTATGTTCTCCTCGAGGATTCTGATGGATTCCTGTCTCACGTTGAGGTCTTTTATCCATTTCGAGTTTATCTTTGTGTATGGTGTAAGAGAACCGTCGAGTTTCATTCTTCTACATGTAGCTGTCCAATTTTCCCAGCACCATTAATTGAAGAGACTTTTTTCCACTGGATATTTTTTCCTGTTTTGTCGAAGATGATTTGGCCATAGAGTTGAGGGTCCATATCTGGGCTCTCTACTCTGTTCCACTGGTCTATGTGTCTGTTTTTATGCCAGTACCACGCTCTCTTGGTGATCACAGCTTTGTAGTAAAGCTTGAAATCAGGCAACGTGATGTTGGCAGTTTTGTTTTTGTTTTTCAACATTTCCTTAGCAATTTGGGATTTCTTCTGATTCCATACAAATTTTAGGATTATTTGCTCCAGCTCCTTGGAAAATACCGGTGGAATTTTGATCGGAATGGCATTAAAAGTATAGTTTGCTCTGGGCAGTATAGACATTTTAGCAATGTTTATTCTTCCGATCCAAGAGCATGGAATGGTCTTCCATCTTTTTGTGTCTTCTTCAATTTCTTTCATGAGTGTTCTGTAGTTCCTCGAGTACAGATCCTTTACCTCTTTGGTTAGGTTTATTCCGAGGTATCTTATGGTTCTTGGTGCTATAGTGAATGGAATTGCTTCTCTAATTTCCCTTTTTGTATTTTCATTGTTAGTGTATAAGAAAGCCACTGATTTCTGTACATTGACTTTGTATCCTGCCACATTACTGAATTGCCGTATGAGTTCTAGAAGTTTGGGGGTGGAGTCTTTCAGGTTTTCCAATCATGTCATCTGTGAAGAGAGAGAGTTTGACTTCTTAATTGCCAATTTGGATACCTTTTATTTCTCTTTGTTGTCTGATTGCTGTTGCTAGGACTTCTAATACTATGTTGAACAAGAGTGGTGAGAGTGGGCATCCTTGTCGTGTTCCTGATCTCAACGGGAAGGCTGCAAGCTTTTTCCCATTGAGGATGATATTTGCTGTGGGTCTTTCATAGATAGATTTGATGAAGTTCAGGAATGTTCCCTCTATCCCTATACTTTGAATCGTTTTAATCAGGAACAGATGCTGGATTTTGTCAAATGCTTCTTCTGCATCAATTGAGAGGACCATGTGGTTCTTCTCTCTTCTCTTATTGATTTGTTCTATCACATTGATTGATTTGCGAATGTTGAACCATCCTTGCAACCCAGGGATGAATCCCACCTAGTCATGGTGGATAATCTTTTTAATGTGCTGTTGGATCCTGTTTGCTAGGATCTTGTTGAGAGTCTTAGCATCCATATTCATCTGTGCTATTGGTCTGAAATAGTCCTTTTTGGTAGGGTATTTGCCTGGTTTGGGGATCAGGGTAATGCTGGCTTCATAAAAAGAGTCTGGAAGTTTTCCTTCTGCTTCAATTTTTTGAAACAGTTTCAGGAGAATAGGTGTTATTTCTTCTTTGAAAGTTGAAAGAAAAATGACTTTTTTTTTTCTTAACATCTTAATTTAATTGTATTTTTTCATGTTCGAAGATTCATCGTTTATGCACCACACCCAGTGCCCCATGCAATTTGTGCCCTTCTTAATACCCACCACCCATCCCAGGCTCACACATGCCCCCACCTCCCTCCCCTCCGTTACACTCAGTTTGTTTCCAGAATCCACAGTCTCTCACCTTTTGTCTCCCCCTCCAACTTACCCCAATTCACTTTTCCTCTCCTTTTCCTAATGTCTTCCATGTCATTCCTTATGCTCCACAAGTAAGTGAAACCATATGATAATTGACTTTCTCTGCTTGATTTATCTCACTCTTCCATAATCTCCTTCAGTCCCATCAATGTTGATACAAAATTTGGGTATCCATCTGATATTATTTTGTATATATGGACTACATCTTCTTTATCCATTCTTCTGTTGAAGGACATCTTCTCTCTTTCCACAGTTTGGCGATTATGGCCATTGCTGTTATGAACGTTGGGGCACATATAGTCCTTCTTTTCAGTACATCTGTATTTGACTTTAGAAAAAGTTTACAGATTTCTCTATTCAATGAAGAACTCCCTATTGTTGCATCCATCTTTTTGGCCACAGTTTCTACCCATACTCTCTCTGTAATAAGGTCAAATCTGGGGAAAGTACCCTTATGATTGTACCTGATCTTCACATGACTTTACACTTCAGTTTAAATCAATCTTACTAAGGAAGATTTTGGGGAAAAAATGAAAGAAAAAAAAAAACCACAAATCTATTTAACTGCACATTTTTCTCAGTGGTGACTAATACATGATCTCTCTCACTGGATCCCTGTCAGAGCATCTGCAATTCCTATTCATTTTCTCCTAAGACCATCTGTCAGTTTTGTCCTTTGCACTTTGAGGTCAATGCCACACAGCCTCACATGGCAGGGATCCTGCAGATTAGTGTCTGCATGCTGGGACAACAGAATCTAGGGATGAATCACTGCCAACAGTGTGTGGAGAACTGTTACTTCAAGCAGGTGTTATAGTGACAGATGTTAAAGATGTTCAGTGTGTTACCCCTCTGGGAATGTACATGAAATCTTCTACCCACAACCTGCAGGGAAGCATTTCCTTTCTCCTCTGTTCTGTGGGAATCTCAGAGAAAGGGGAGCTCTGGAACCAGGGAGGAGTCGTATAAGAAGAAAGTATACAGTGTCCTTCACAGAAGTGCCATGTGTCCAGGGGGAACCATCATGGTTCTGAACTTGATTTTGATCTAAAAAGGGGTTTGTGTAGAAAACACCACCTCAGCCCTGACTCATGAACAGCCAAAAATGCCATGGACACACTCACCTGGGGAGTCTGAGCAGAGCATAAATTGTGCACTGAGGTGATGGGAGGACACATAGGGGACAGGTGGCCTTTTCCTAATGCAGAAAACAGTGGACAGAGCTGTGAGGATGCAGGGGATGTCTCTGATGGGCTCTGCTTGCCCTGTCACACAATGTTGTGTCTGGTACTGTACACCAAGGGGCACTGAGGTCCATTTCTGAGGAGTCAGGGGTGATCAGAGCTCCAACCGGTCACCTGGGACTCCTTATGCCCACTCTACATGGCCCCATCCCTTCTCACCTATCTTACATCCTCAGACAAAGAGACCTGACCAGGGCCAGTGAGGGTTCAGAAAGCTGGGTATCTCATTTCCATGGATGAGTGCTCCCTTTCTCAAAAGTTGAAGGGAAAGGAGAGATTAGGGGTGGTAGGCTCAACTGTGGGGCCACAGAAGGTAGAACTGGTAATGACCTCCACCATGGCCTGGTCACTTCTCCTCACACTCCTCATTCACTTCACAAGTGACTGGATATGGGGACAGAGGAAGGGGTCCTGGAAGGACGAGTGGGATCCTGCTTCCTCCTCTTGTCTCTAGACGCCAGTATCACTGTATCTGTGTTTCTCCCCCTTCAGGATCATGGTCCAGTCTGTGCTGACTCAGCCACCCTCAGTGTCTGGGTCCCTGGGCCAGAAGATCACCATCCACTGCACAGGAAGCAGCTCCAACATTGGCGGTTACTATATGTACTGATATCAATTCCTGGAAACTGCCCCCAGAAACCTCATCAATGATAATAGCAATTGACCCACAGTGATTCCCTGATCACTTCTCTGGCTCCAACTGTGGCGGCTCAGCCTCCCTGACCATCACTGGGATCCAGGCTGACCATGAAGCCGAGTATTACTGCTCAACATGAGACAGCAGTCTTAGTACTGACACAGTGCTCCAGTGTGGAGAAGTGAGACAAAAACCCACTTACTCATTTGTAAAAAGAGGGACACACACCAGCAGCTTCCTGTTTAGCCAAGCCTGTGACTCTGCTTATCCTTTTGCTGATGCCCTGGGCCCAGGTGCATCTAATACACTTCCTGGGAATGAAACTCTTTTGTCACTTTTTTTTTTAATGATTTATTTCTTTTCAGCGTAACAGTATTCATTGTTTTTTCACCACACCCAATGCTCCATGCAATCCGTGCCCTCCCCAGTACCCACCACCAGGTTCCCCCAACCTCCCACCCCCCGCCCCTTCGAAACCTTCAGGTTGTTTTTCAGAGTCCATTGTCTCTCATAGTTCACCTCCCCTTCCAATTTCCCTCAACTCCCTTCTCCTCTCCATCTACCCTTGTCCTTTTGTCCTCAGAGTCACCCAGAGCAGCCCATTCCTAGACAAGGAGTCTAGAAGTGAACAAAAATGTCTTGTTCCATAAGTGTTTTTTTTTTTTAATAGACTGGATCATATTACTTTTTCCTTCTGATTTTATAATAAAGCAAACACTTTATTTTGTCTCTGAACATATCATAGGACCTAAGCACTCCACATGAAGTATTTGAAGAATTACTCAGTCCCGTTTCACCTGAAATTATTATCTACTTGGTTATAAATAGTGCAACTAGATTTGTTTTATTTATTTTATATTTTATTTTTAAAAAATGATTTAATTATTTTATTTTTTATCTCTTATTTTTTTATTTTTTAAGTATAAACCATATTTACTTTATTAATTAAAAGAAATTATTTTCTTACAATTCAATTCATATCTTTTTCTTTTTCTTTTTTAATTTTTTTTATTTATTTTCAGCGTAACAGTATTCATTGTTTTTTCACCACACCCAGTACTCCATGCAATCTGTGCCCTCCCTAATACCCACCACCTGGTTCCCCCAACCTCCCACCCCCTGCCCCTTCAAAACCCTCAGGTTGTTTTTCAGAGTCCATAGTCTCTCATGGTTCATCTCCCCTTCCAAATTCCCTCAACTCCCTTCTCCTCTCCATCTACCCTTGTCCTCCATATTATTTGTTATGCTCCACAAATAAGTGAAACCATATGATACTTGACTCTCTCTGCTTGACTTATTTCACTCAGCATAATCTCTTCCAGTCCCGTCCATGTTGCTACAAAAGTTGGGTATTCGTCCTTTCTGATGGAGGCATAATACTCCATAGTGTATATGGACCACATCTTCCTTATCCATTCGTCCGTTGAAGGGCATCTTGATTCGTTCCACAGTTTGGCGACCACGGCCATTGCTGCTAGAAACATTGGGGTAGAGATGGCCCTTCTTTTCACTACATCTGTATCATTGGGGTAAATACCTAGTAGTGCAACTGCAGGGTCATAGGGAAGCTCTGTTTTTAACTTCTTGAGGAATCTCCACACTGTTCTCCAAAGTGGCTGCACCAACTTGCATTCCCACCAAAAGTGTAAGAGGGTTCCCCTTTCTCCACATCCTCTCCAACACACGTTGTTTCCTGTCTTGCTAATTTTGGCCATTCTAACTGGTGTAAGGTGGTATCTCAATGTGGTTTTAATTTGAATCTCCCTGATGGCTAGGGATGATGAACATTTTTTCATGTGTCTGATAGCCATTTGTATGTCTTCATCGTAGAAGTGTCTGTTCATATCTTCTGCCCATTTTTTAAAAATATGATTGTCCGTTTTGTGTGCGTTGAGTTTGAGGAGTTCTTTATAGATCCTGGATATCAACCTTTTGTCTGTGCTGTCATTTGCAAATATCTTATCCCATTCCTTGGGTTGCCTCTTTGTTTTGTTGACTGTTTCCTTTGCTGTACAGAAGCTTTTGATCTTGATCAAGTCCCAAAAGTTCATTTTCGCTTTTGTTCCCTTCGCCTTTGGAGAAATATCTTGAAAGAAGTTGCTGTGACTGATATCAAAGAGGTTACTGCCTATGTTCTCCTTGAAGATTCTGATGGATTTCTGTCTCACGTTGAGGTCTTATATCCATTTTGAGTTTATCTTTGTGTACGGTGTAAGAGAATCGTCGAGTTTCATTCTTCTATGTATAGCTGTCCAGTTTATCCAGCACCATTTATTGAAGAGACTGTCTTTTTTCCACTGGATATTTTTTCCTGTTTTGTCGAAGATTATTTGACCATAGAGTTGAGGTCCATATCTGGGCTCTCTACTCTGTTCCACTGGTCTATGTGTCTGTTTTTATGCCAGTACCACGCTGTCTTGGTGATCACAGCTTTGTAGTAAAGCTTGAAATCAGGTAACGTGATGCCGCCAGTTTTATTTTTGTTTTTCAATATTTCCTTAGCAATTTGTGGTCTCTTCTGATTCCATACAAATTTTAGGATTATTTGTTCTAGCTCTTTGAGAAATACCAGTCGAATTTTGATCGGAATGGCATTAAAAGTATAGATTGCTCTAGGCAGTATAGACATTTTAACAATGTTTATTCTTCTGATCCAAGAGCATGGAATGGTCTTCCACCTTTTTGTGTCTTCTTCAATTTATTTCATGAGTGTTCTGTAGTTCCTTGAGTACAGATCCTTAACCTCTTTGGTTAGGTTTATAGTTCTGTTTTATTTTCAGATTTTTTTGAGAAATAGATGCTCACTTAAAATCATAAGATCATCTTAAAAATCCAAAATCTTTCAGGAGGAGCCAAGATGGTGGAGGATTAGGGGACCTCATTCAACTAGTCCCCTAAATTTAGCTGCATATCTATCAAACCTTTTTGAACACCCAAAAAATCAGCATGAGATGTAAGAACGAATATATATATATATATATATATATATATATATACACACACACACACACACACACACACACATGTGTGTATATATATACATACATATATGTGTATGTATATATGTATATGTATATATATATACACAAATTTGTGTATATATGTATATATATATATATATATATACATATATATCATGTATATATATATATACATATATATCATTGTAGAAATCCATATTTCTACAATCGGAAAAGCAACTGCTTTCTGCATCATAGGTTGTGTGGAGTTGTGAATCTGTGGGGAGATATCAGAAGATAAACAAAAGGGAGAGGGAGCCTCCATAAGCTGGTAGCGATATAACACAAGAGTGAAAAATAAGAACGCTTATAAATATGCTCTCGTGAGAGGCATCCCTTTTGATGGGGCTCTGGAAATGAAAAGTCAGAATCCTAGGTAGGGCATTGTGGTCTTCGGATAGAAAGAACCACAGAACAAAAGGGAGTTCCCGAACTGGTAGTATGCCAGAGCAGTGTATCAGGAGGCAGATTATGGTCAGCGATCCCAGGAAGGTACTCTCAGCTCAAATCCCCATAAAGCCTGAGCCCGGCTATCTATAACCACTCTTTTCTTGAGCAGCCTGAAAATATCTGGACCTGCACCTGCAACGGGGCAAAAACTCGCAGGGATGTAGCAGCCCAAAAAGGATATTAGAGTGGCACCTAGACACAATCCAGGAGATTTGGTGTGTATGTGAGCCCATGGTCGCTCTCTGTTTGAGGATCACAAAGGGCAGCGACACTCCAGGGATGCTTGGACTACCTCTGAGAGAGTTGCAATGGGGGCACACTGCAGGAGGCTGTGGTTTTGGGTGCATACAGAAATGGAGACTGTTCTGGAAGTTTTATTAAAGAGCGCAGACTGCAATCTTTCCTTTCTGGGCAAGAGGTTTGTCCACAACCATTTTTGCTCTGATCTTCAGAAGAGGCATGGAAAGCTCCTAGGCAACAAAATCCACACAGAGGACTGGTTTCCACTGAGCCTATCCCCTGACAGCGGGTGGGACAAATATGACAGGCAGGGTTATGTGATTAACAGTGTGGCAGGGCCTCCCCCAGAAGACAGGCTGGAAGAACCAGTGGACAACAATCCTATGGATCCCAAAAGATGGTAGATTCCCAACATCAGGAAAAATTGTATATTGAGCTCCAGGCATTGCTTCATGACTTGATTATTTTTCAGATAAAATTATCCTTTTCTTTATTTTCTTCTTCTTCTTATGCTTTTCCTCTATTTTTTTCAAATTACCTTCTATTCATTTTGACTAGATGTTTATTGTATCTACATGTATCTCATATTGATTTTTAACTTGTATTTTTCACACCTATATTTTTATAGATATGTGCTTTATTTTAGTACTTTCTTGTATTTTGTACTTGTACTTTCTTGTATTTAGTACTAACTTGTATTTTTTCATACCTATATTTTTATAGATATGTGCTTTATTTTAGTACTTTCTTCACTCTATTTAACTTTACATTTTTATATATACAAGTTTTTCTATTTTTTTTAATTTCTTTTCAGCGTAATAGTATTCATTGTTTTTGGACCAAACCCAGTGCTCCATGCAATCCATGCCCTCCCTAATACCGAACACCTGGTTCCTCTGACATCCCACCCCCGCCCCTTCAAAACCCTCAGGTTGTTTTTCAGAGTCCATAGTCTCTCATGGTTCACCTCCCCTTCCAATTTCCCTCAACTCCCTTCTCCTCTCCATCTAGCCTTGTCCTCCATGTTACTTGTTATGCTCCACAAATAAGTGAAACCATATGATATTTCACTCTCTCTGCTTGACTTATTTCACTCAGCATAATCTCTTCCAGTCCCGTCCATGTTGCTACAAAAGTTGGGTATTCGTCCTTTCTGATGGAGGCATAATACTCCATAGTGTATATGGATCACATCTTCCTTATCCATTCATCCGTTGAAGGGCACTGGTTCTTTCCACAGTTTGGTGACCACGGCCATTGCTGCTAGAAACATTGGGGTACGGATGGCCCTTCTTTTCACTACATCTATATCTTTGGGGTAAAGACCCAGTAGTACAATTGCAGGGTCATAGGGAAGCTCTATTTTTAGCTTCTTGAGAAATCTCCACACAGTTCTCCAAAGTGGCTGCCCCACTGTTGCATTCCCACCAGCCGTGTAAGAGGGTTCCCCTTTCTCCACATCCTCTCCAACACACGTTGTTTCCTCTCTTGCTAATTTTGGTCATTCTAATTGGTGTAAGGTGGTATCTCAATGTGGTTTTAATTTGAATCTTCCTGATGGCTAGGGATGATGAACATTTTTTCATGTGTCTGATAGCCATTTGTATGTCTTCATTGGAGAAGTGTCTGTTCATATCTTCTGCCCATTTTTTAATATGGTTGTCTGTTTTGTGTGTGTTGAGTTTGAGGAGTTCTTTATAGATCCTGGATATCAACCTTTTGTCTGTACTGTCATTTGGAAATATCTTCTCCCATTCCGTGGTTTGCCTCTTTGTTTTGTTGACTGTTTCCTTTGCTGTGCAGAAGCTTTTGATCTTGATGAAGTCCCAAAAGTTCATTTTCGCTTTGTTTCCATCACCTTTGGAGACATATCTTGAAAGAAGTTGCTGTATCTTATGCTTTTTTGGTGCTATTGTAAAATGAATTGATTCCCTAGTTTCTCATTCTACAGTAGTATTGTTAGTCTTTAGAAAAGCAACTGATTTCTGTTCATTGACTTTGTATCCTGCCATGTTGCTGAATTTTTGTATAACTTCTAGTAAATCAGGGATGGAGTCTTTTGGATTTTCCACATAAAGTTTCATGTCATTGCTAAGAGTGTTTGACTTCTTTGCACATTTGAATGTCTTCCATTTCTTTTTGTTGTCTTATTGCTGATGCTAGAACTTCTAGTACAATGTTGAACAAAATTGGTGAGAGTGGGCATTCTTGTCATGTACCTGACATTAAGGGAAAAGGTCTCAGTTTTTCCCCATTAAGAATGGTATTCTCTTTGGGATTCTCATAGATGGTTTTTTATGATACTGAGGTATATTTTCTCTATCTCTATACTTTGTAGAGTTTTAATCAGTAAGGGATGCTGTATTTTGTCAATTTTTTTTCTGGGTCATTTGAGAGGATCACATGGTTCTTGCTTTTTCTTTTATTGACGTGCTCTATCATGTTGATTGCTTTGTAAAGGTTGAACCAACCTTATATCCCAGGAATAAATCTCACCTGGTCGTGATGGATAATCCTTTCACTATACAGTTGGATTATATTGTTGAGGATCTTGTTATATGTTTCTGCATCCATGTTCATTAGAGATGTTGGTCTGTATATCTCCTTTTTGATGGGATCTTTGTCTGGTATTGGGATCAGTGTAATGCTGGCCTCAAAGAATAAGTTCAGATGTTTTCCTTCTGTTTGTATTTTTTGAAACAGCTTCAGTAGAATAGATATGACTTCTTCTTTAAATGTTTGGTAGAATTCTCCTGGGAAGCCATCTGGCCCTGGATTCTTATTTGTTGGGAGGTTTTTGATGACTGTTTCAATTTTGTGACTTGTTATTGTTCTATTTAGATTGTGTATTTCTTCCTCTATCAGTCTTGGTAGTTTACAAGTTTCCAGGAATGCATTTTTTTTTTCCCCAGATAGCTTAATATGTTGGCATGTAGTCGCTGGTAATAATTTCTAATAATTGTTTCTATTTCCTTGGTATTAGTCGTGATCTCCTCCCTTTAAGTCATGATTTTATTAATTTGGGTCCTTTCTCTTTTCTTTTGGGTATGCCTGGACAGAGACTTACTGATCATATTAATTCTTTCAGTGAACCAGCTTCCAGTTTCATTGACTTGTTCTACTGTTTTCCTGGTTTCTATTTCATTATTTTCTGCTCCATCTTTATTATTTATCTTCTCCTGCTTGGTTTAGGTCTTATTTGTTCTTTCTCCACCTCCTTTAGGTGTTAGGTTAGCTTGTGCATTTGGGATTTTTCTACTTTTTTGAAAGAGGCTTGGAGTACTTTGTATTTCCCCTTTAGGACCGCCTTAGTAGTATCCCATAGGTTTTGGACTGATGTGTTTTTGTCCTCATTGGTTTCCATGAATTGTTTAGCTTCTTTAATTTCTTGTTTGACCCAATCATTCTTTAGCAGGATGCACTTTAACTTACAAGTGTTCAAGTTCCTTCCACATTTATTTACTTCTCTTTTTTTTAAAGATTTTACTTATTTATTTGAGAGACAAATATCATAAATAGGCAGAGAGACAAGCATAGAAAAAGGAAAGCAGGCTCCCTGCTGAGCAGACAGCCCAATGTGGGGCTCGATCCAGGACCCTGGGATCATGTCCTGAGCTGAAGGCAGAGGCTTAACCCACTGAGCCACCTAGGTACCCCTCCTTCCTAATTTCTTCTTGTGGTTGTCTTCCAGTTTCAAAGCTTTGTGATATGAAAATATGCATGGAATAATCTCAATCTTTTCATATTTTTGAGACCTGATTTTTGACCCAGCATTTGATGTTTTATGGAGAAAGGTCCATGTGTGCTCGAGAAGAATGAGTATTCTGTTGTTTTAGCGTAGAATGTTCTGAATATATCTATGAAGTCCATCTGGTCTAATGTGTCATTCAAAGCTCTTGTTTCTTTGTTGATCTTAGATGATCTGACTATTGCTGTAAGTGGAATGTTGAGGTCTCCTACTATTAATGTATTATTATCAATATGTTGGTTTTATTTATTAATTGGTTTATACAACCGGCTGCTCACATATCGGGGCATATATATTTACAATTGTAGATCCTCTTGTTGGAGAGTCCCTTTAAGTATGATGTAATGTCCCTCTACATAACTTACTATCATCTTTGATTTAAAATCTGATCTGATTAGGAATAAACCTAACCAAAGAGGTAAAGGATCTATATTCTGGAAACTACAGAACACTTATGAAAGAAATTGAGGAAGACACAGTGAAATGGAAAAAAATATATATATTCCATGCTCATGAATTGGAAGAATATACACTGTGAAAGTGTCTATGCTGCCTACAGCAATACAAATGTTTAAAGCAATCTCTACCAAAATACTATTGGCATTTTTATATTTCACATTTGACATTTACATTTGACATTTGACATTTTTAGAGCTGTAACAAAGAATCCTAAAATTGGTATAGAACCAGAAACGATCCAAATCGCCAGGGGAATGTTGAAAAAAGAAAACCATTGCACAGGCATCACAATGCCTGACTTCAAGCTGTATTACAAAACTGTGATCGTCAAGGGAGCATGTTATTGGCACAAAATCAGATACATAGATCACTGAAACCATAGAAAGAGCCCAGAAATGGACCCTCAACTCTATGGCCATCTAGTTTTCAACAAATCAGGAAAGGATATCTGATGGAGAAAAGACAATCTCTTCCATAAATGATGCTGGGAAAATTGGACAGATGTATACAAAAGAATGAAACTGGATCAATCTCTTACACCATACACAAAGATAAACTCAAAATGGATGAAAGACCTAAATGTGAGACGGGAATCCATCAACATCTTATAAGAGAACATGGGCAGTAACCTCTTCGACATCTGCCACAGCCACTTTTCAAGGGATGTATCTAAAGGCAAGAGAAACAAAAGCAAAAATAAACTTTTGGAACTTCATCAAGATAAAGGCTTCTGCACAAAAAAAAAAGGAAACAGTCAGCAAAACTAAAAGGAAACCCACAGAATGGGAGAAGATACTTGCAAATGACATTACAGATAAAAGGCTGATATCCAAGATCTATGAAGAACTTCTCAAACTCAACACCCAGAGAACAAATAATTCAGTCAAGAAATGGGCAGAAGACATGAACAGACACTTCTCTAAAGAATACATACAAATGGCTAACAGACACATTTAAAAATGTTCAATATCACTAGACATCAGTGACATACAAATCAAAACAACAATGAGATACCACTTAACACCAGTTAGAATGGCAATAATTAACAAGGCTGGGAACAACAAGTACTGGCATGGGTGTGGAGAATAATGAACCTTCTAACAGTGTTGGTGGGAATGCAAGTTGGAAGAGACACCCTGGAAAACAGTATGGAGTTTCCTCAAGACATTAAAAATAGAGATATCCTACAATACAGCAATTGCACTACTAGTATTTACCCCAAAGATACAGATGTAGTGAAAAGAAAGGGCACATGCACCCCGATGTGCATAGCAGCAATGTCCACAATAACCAGAATGTGGAAGGAGCCAAGATGCCCTTCAACAGATGAATGGATAAAGAAGATATGGTACATATATAAAACACAATATTACTCATCCATCAGAAAGGATGAATACCCACCATTTGCAAGGGCATGAATGGAACTGGAGGGGATTGTGCTAAGTGACTTAAGTCAAGCAGAGAAAGACAATCATCATATAGTTTCACTCTTATGTAGAAGACAAGAAATAGGGCAAAGGACCACAGGGCAAGGGAGGGTAACCTGCACAAGAAGAAATCAGAAAGGGAGAAAAACCATGACAGACTCTGGCCTCTCAGATACTAACTGAGGGTTACAGAAGGGTGAGGGTGTGGCAATGGGGCCAGTGGGTGATGGGTATTAAGGAGGGCACATGTTGTGATGAGCACTGGGTGTTTCTAGACAACTAATGAATCATTGAACATTACATCAAAAACTAATGAAGTACTATACGTTAGATGACTGAGCAAAATAAATAAACAATAATAATAAATTTTAAAAAATCAGAACCCTTTTGTCCATAGAAAATACCTGCATATGAATGTTTATTCCAGCTTCTTTTATAATCACTAAAAAACGTAAAGAAATCAGAAATCTGCTCATGGATGTTTATTCAGGTTTATATATAACCACTGAAACCTGGAACGAAACTGAGATGCCACCCAATAGGCAGCACATTTCTAAAATGGGACTATATATATATATATATATATATATATATATATATGGTTAGATCTATATCACATATTGAAAGATGCAAATTCATGAGAGAGCGAGAACATCTGTAGATTCTCAGGGGATAAAAGAGACAAAAGAACTGATCATATAAACAAAGGAAAAAAATTTGAAGAACAGAATGATTCTATATGATGCTGTAAAGGCACTGAAATGACACTATGGTGCTGTCAGAACGTAGACAGAACATAAAGTGTGCATATAAAAAATCATTTAGGAGGTTTGGCATCCCAGGATGAAATGAAAACTGTGACAAACCCATGTACTTGCAGTCCAAAACTGTGAGCCCAGCTCAGTGCAGGGGGAGAGAAAGCTGCTGAGCTGAGAGACTTTTGAAATGAGCTGAGCCTGTAAGTGTAAAGTCATAAAAGACTGACCATGAGTTCTCTAGTCTGATGAGGCTGTGTCTCATGGGGTACAGTTGGATAACGTTGATGGGCCAGCACTGTGCATAGGAAGTGAACAATCAAGTAAATATATGGCAGTGATTAATCCCAATTTCTCATGTTAGGAATGGAAATTCACAGATACAACCAAGGGTAAGGATTGAGAGAAGTGTGCGGTCATGGATTAGAGCTGGAGATGGCAGCTTAGAATAGTGGTTAGTTTGATGAAAACAGATAATTGCATGTGAAAAACTTACCAATATGTGCATATTCCTACATTAGTTTACTAAAATATATGTCCTTTTTTTTAGCTGAGCAGGATTGGAAACAATGGTGCCCAGTAGCCATAATATGCATTTTCCCAGACTTTGCTTTCTAATTCCATTCACTTGGGAAAAGATGCAAGCTTCTTTGGAGAAATGCTCAACCAGTTCAAGAATCACATAGGATGAGCATGTAGCACCTTGTAATGTCCAAAGTTGAAAAATCTGTCAAAACAAAGAGTAGTGCATCAGCACACACACACACACACACACACACACACACACACACACACAGTGGCAGGGTTGTCAAGGAGCTCATGAGCCAACTTAAAATGTTCCTATTTGGCAAAACTGGAAAGATTTGAGCAACCGAATAAATGTAATAATATTGGGTTATAACTCAAGGTTTAAAATACCTGTCCACAGCCTATATTGTTAACTGGTTGAATAAATGAAAGGAGAAGAGACACAGTCCCTTACAGACATATTAAGTAACAAGTGTAAATGCTTGGCTCTGAAGGATGTCAGGCATAGTCCCCAGTAAGTGTGGACAAAGTCATCAAAAATAAGGAGAGTTTGAGAAAGTGTCACAGTAAGAGAAGGTTAAGAAGACGTCATGATCTAATGTCACAAAGATTCTTGAAATGGAACTTAGAAACAGGACGTTAGGTTAACAATGAGGAAAATTAGAATAAACTGGTGATATCAATTGTTACGGGTTGAACCATGCCTCCACCAGTTCCTGTGATAAAATGTTTAAAAAAAATCCCCTATTTGAGGATGAGAATGAATTTGGAAATGGGGTTGCTACAGATCTGATCAACTAAGATGAGGGCAGGAAGGTTTAATTTTGTTTCATAGTCTTTCTCTCTTTGGTTTTCCTCTGACTCTTTTTCTGGAGTGATGCTGAAATGCATCTCAGTATTTTAGAGACAGCCTAGGAATTCAACCCTCATTATCATGGAGAGCTTTCATATTACAGGAAAAATTATGTTGCTTTTTCATGTCAATCTATGGACCATTTAGCAAATAAACATGATTAAGACTAAATACCGGTGAGATACCTTGTTCTGGCAGGCCCTTGGTATAGAAGTAGAGAAATAAATTCTAAGAAGACGGAAGTCTTTTGTATAATATATGGGTTTATATCAATCCTCACACTGAGAACAGTTATAAAACTGGACTAATATAAAAGAAAATGAATCATGATTATTATCATGAATTGTATCAAAGAGAAACAAGAAATAATGGATTTTAAGACTAACTATAAAGGGAATAAGAAAACTCAGAGTGGAAAGCATGAATGGTGGACACATTTGGGAAGTATTTTAGTCTTGTGACAAATGCAGACATTAAATGACAGGACCTGTGCTTTAGGTTTATGGACTACAACATGAAACTGTCATAATGCAACAACATTTTTCTCACTGTCAGGATAACTGAGGTAGACTTTTTGTCAGGTGTAAACCAGAAGCAAAACCTGGGAAACATAGACCTTGAACTTGGTTTAGAAAGGAGACTAGTAGTGACACCAGGTATCTGCAGTAATCTAACATCATTGTCAGGTAACACTAATTTATCCAGCAACATGAACACTGTAAAATAAACCCTGTGTATAGCAGTCTGGATGTTATTCATGATCTAGAGAAAATTAATGCCCTTATCTCAACCTCAAGGAGAAGGCCTACTACTTCTCCTTCACTGGACACTGAAATAACAAAGTTCCATCTGCAAAAGTTAGGGTATCCTCTCAGTGTGCTGTGTAGTGTTGAAGCAGATGGTGACCAAGGCTGAGGTCAGAGGTGGCCTATCTCGGCTGGCCCTGAGAGGGCAGGGTTCTGGGTCAGGACACAAAGGAAAAAAAAAAAAAAAAACGTGATGGGATCTCATACACTAAGGCAAACGGGGTCCTCACTACAGTGTGACTCTCCCCTCCCTGCACCCCAGGAGCTACATGAGCACTTGGCTCTGACTCATTTCCTCACCATGCTTCTCCATTCACACCCATGGAGTCCTTCTCCATACCCGAGGCCAGGCTTCAACAGATGGACCATCTTACAGAATCACCTGGTTTGTATGAAGAATCCCCAGCAGGAAGACCCTCAGGGAAGAGATACTACAAAACTGGGGAAGAAGGGTCTCAAGCCTAAAAGTGAGACTTCAGCAATTGAATTCTCAAGGCATTTCCCCCTGGACTGGAATATTTTCACCTTTAGCCTTTTTAATCACAGGTCAAGGAGGAGGTCCTTTTGGGCAAATGAAAGAAGTTGAGGGACATCATTTTACCTCCTTCCTCCTGGCATCCAACACAAGTGGTTGGTCATCCTGTTTTTCCTACCACATTTACCCTCTATTTCCAGGATCTGAGGTCAGACAGTGCTGGCCCTGCCATACAAATTTGGATGTCTATGTATAACACTAAAATATATCTCTGTGTTTGTGTGTGTTTGTGTGTGGTGGGGGAGTTGATAGAGAGTACATCTATGTGTGTATACATATGCATACATGTTTGCATATATTTGCTATATATTGATATACATATGTATATATACTTTATTATAATATATACCATATATGAGTGTGTGTATGTATATATATATATATATGTGTGTGTGTGTATGTATGTATATATATACATATATATATACACATACATGTGTGTATGTGTGTGTGTGTATGTGTATGTGTGTGTATATATATATATATATATATATATATATATATAATCAGGAAGAAAATATCATCACTCACACAAAGGTCCAAGCTAGAAAGCATCATGAGAGGTGTTAAAAAAACATACTAAAAAATTTCCCTAAGATGTTAAATAGTGTGTGGCCCCAATTCATTTCTGGTCCTAGATAATCCATGTAACACAACCCAAAATGAATAGTGTTACATGGAAAATTTTAGAATAAAATTTTTTTAACATAGAATCAAAATTCTTTAGCATATTATAAAACAGTACTCCTAATCAACTGACAAAACTATCTTTCTTGCCAAGAAGGAATAGGGATGAAAACGGGACATCTGTGAGGTCTCTGGAGGACAGCTGAAATGTATGGGAATGGCTCCTGATGGATGAAATCATGAGTTATATGCAACTGTCCCCAAAACAGCCTTGGACACTAGGTAATGGTTCCTGACAAATTCTGGGAGTCAAGGATGGACTTACTGGAAACACTGCAATGGGATACATTGATATTCTTTCCCATGGAGTCTGCATGCACCTGTTGTTGCTCTGGGATAAAAAGCACATCCCCAAAAAAACTCTTACGTGGGTTAGACCACATCTGCAAAATCCACCAGGGGACTGCTCTCTATTCTATGTTATTCCCTGTATCTCCCTGGACTCCTAGAGCCCTAGGTTCCTCTGTAATATGCCATTTAGCAGTGCCTCTATTATCAAGAGTGGTAGAAAAGGTAATAGGGGGTATCGTTTGATGATACACAGTTTCAGTTTGGGATGATGGAAAAGTCTGGGATGGTGTTAGTGGTGAGGTCTCACAACAGTCCAAATGTGCTTAATGCCATGGAATTGAACACTAAGCAATGATTCTAATGACCCATTTCAGGTTATGTTTATGTTGTTACAATTATGAAATTACTTGTCCAAAATTCTGAACTATATAAAAAAGTTATACTGTCAAAAATCTCATCTGGTCTTTACATAATTCACTGTATGTTAACTTAACCTTACAATAACAACTTATGCTAATTGGTGATGTTATTGACTGAATTATGATGCACTCACAATTCATGTGATGACCCCTAACCCCATAGTGACTGCATTTAGAGATGGTGTTAAAGGAGGAAATTAAGGGTCAATGAGATCACAAGGATGGGGGCAGGGTCTCATAAGATAATGTCCTTATATGAAATGGGAACATCAGTAAGTGTGTGTGCAGAGAGAACAGGCCATGGAGAAGAAGGTGGGAAGGTGGCCGTTTGCAAGCCAAGGAGAAATAACTTGGTAGAAACCAAATCTCCTGCCACCTTGACCTTCAGCTTCCAGCATACAGACTATGAGAATACCCATTTCTGTTCTTTCAGCCACTCATACTGTGTAATTCTCTTATGGGAGGTGTCAGATTACTACACCATTTGTCCTTCTGTGATGATTATTGTTATCATAACCTTCAAGCATATGCATGGATTTGAAATCTTCTTCTGTAAGAATGGTGTCATCTGAAGTGACAGGGATATTTTCCCTTTAACCAAATTCAGATGTTTCCCATTCCATTTGAATCCCAGGCCTGTTCACAATTTACTCTTACCTACCACATCTGCCTTTCCTAACAACCATGCTTCCAGATCAAATCCATGGGATGTCCCACATTTGAAAGTGAGACCCCAGTTCTGGAGAGACCCATGATGTTTGCAGAAACAGGACTAGACTATGGTTTCAGGCCGTGAGTCCTCCCAGGTTGAGTGGACAATTTTGCAGCCACAGGAGGCAGTGTGGGCTTGGGAGGGTCAAGATCCTGAAGGATGTTGGAAATGTACCCATAGGCCTGTGTGAGACTGACCCTGCTCAGAACACTAATGTGTGCTGCCCTGGCTGGATCATGGGGACAATGAGTAGGAACCACTGCCCAACAGGCAGGGTGTCTAGAGTTATACCTGACACCTGTGTGGTTGCACACCAGGGCCTGTCTTGAGAGGAGCAATGATAAGGGTCTGTTCTGTGGCCAGAAGTGTCTCCTCCCTGACCAGGTAGGGAACACTCCACCTTAATATTTCATTGTAAGGAGAGTATCCTGGGAAGGACTGAGTGACCATGGGCAGAACTGGGTTTTCTGCTTTCCTTCTCACACCAGAGCTAAGGATGAGGACTTGCCCAAGGGAGGCACAAGGTAGATATCTGCTGAATGAGAGTTGAAGGACTCTGCCATGTAAAATGAGAGCTGGGAAAGGGCTTGGGAGAGGTTCCAGAATAATGGAATCAGTGGCTTAATTCCATGATGGGACAGCAAAGGGGCAGGAGTCCTGTGGGGACCCCAGAGATATCAGAAGTGGTGTCTGAAGTCTTTCAAGGACATGCACTTATGCTACACTAACAGGCTGTGATACAGCGATCCAGAGAGGCCTTGCCTTTGTCCTGATGGGTGAAGTTAGTGTATGGTCATGAGGGAGAAGCACAACCCATGAATCCCAGAGAACTGACTTCTCAGTCTGTGCCTCCACCCATGTTAAATACAAGGTCTTGGAGAGAGCAGATGTACAAGAAGATATAAGCTCTACTCAATACTGTCCTCAGTGAATGGAGACCTGTGAACCAAGTCATGTTTTGGTGCCTGAAAGGCCTAGTTCTCATGTCTCCACATTGGCCTGGGTCCTCCTCTCTCTCTCCATGTAGTAACAGGTCACTTGAAGGGAGTGATCATTGTCTCCACAGAGTCCAGCACCTCCCAATCCTTACACCTGTCCCATCCCCTCCAATAGCTTATCGCCTGCCTCCCAACTGGAGCTCAAATAAGAAATTCCTGGTAAGAAATTAAAACAGAAAAATGGTGGAAAGGAAACATGGGGAACTCTTCAGGGTCATGTGCTGAGGAATGCCATCCAAACGATATGTCCACATATTGACCCGTGAGTTTGACCTGGACACTCAGAGGATCCCCCCCTTGTCTGTGGAATGTGGGTTCTACTTGTCTTTGCTGCTTCCAGAGTCTGCTCCAAGGATGTAGTCTTGAGATAGTGATGCAGTCTTTATGTGGTGTATACATGCCTGAAGCCAGTAAAGGCTTCTTCATAAACTTTAGATTTAGTGGGCAGGTGTGAGGATCCATTTGTCTCCTGCCACCCAAAATAGCCTTATATTTAAGTCCCCTTTGATTATTAAAAGTACCACTTACTAACCTAGGATGAACTCACTCTTTCCCCTCCTCCTGGCTTCTAAGCACATGGGCTTGTTTCAGCTCTCACCTGTGAAGGTCTCAAGAAGGTTGGTAACCAGCACCAGGTGAGAAGGGTTGGGAACCTGCACTCAGGCACCTGGAAGGGAGCAGAGAGGGGTAAAGGCTAAGCACAGACTGTGGACAGATCATAGAGAAGTTCAGAGCTGATGCCCTGTGGGAGGTGAGGAGGTCTCAGCAATCAGCAGTAGGATCCAGAATCCCACGGTGGTCCTGACTGGGTGACATGAGCCACATGGAGACATTTATGTGACTGTCTTTCACTGCGTGTCTTATACTTGATTTTTTCCCTTATGTGTACTTGTGTTATTACTTTCTACAAAGCTCAAAACACAGAATGACACCAAGGACGAACTCAACACCATTTTGTTGAATGAATGTGTGAATTCACCTCAACAGGAATTCCATGAAGTGAATAGATCTGAGGATAATGTAATGATTTCTGCTTGTGGATTTTCTTTTGTTCTTTGGAGGTCTGAGTTGATTGTAAATGAGACATAAGCTAAACACGTAATATTAGGATAGGGGAAAAGATAAAATCATAAACTTCAGTTATGTGGAAGTACTATATTCAGTACTATTGTCTGGATTCCAGAATAAAGGACATGATTAACCTCCAGCTACTTGGTGAAGAAATCAGAGGAAGCAGTTGGATTATGGAGCACATTCTGGGCACTTAAGACTGTCCATGAGCACATGAATTGCAGCATTCAGGACACTGGAATGAACATCTGCTGTTTCACTTAACTAAGTACCAGTAAGATTGTCATACGTCTACATAAGGTTGAATTTTGTAAAACCTACTATAGGATCAAGAAATTCTAATATTTATCTCTCAACCAAAATTCCCTGAAAAGACTATATTCTGACAAATCTATTGAATACTGATGTTGTGTGAGCCCAGTGTTGCTGCAAGAGATGGTCCTTCACATGGAGAAGGGGAAGATGGAAGTCCATAAATAAACATTTGAGAGTTTATTTCTCCACTGCAATTTTTCCACATTCAAACATGCTGTGAACACAGCATCAGCATAATGAAATGTGTGATACTTCTGTCATCATACCGACTAGTGCCAACCATTTATTTGCAACCATATAAAGGATTGAAACACAATGCAATTTATGGGAAAGTAGGTAAAAACTTTTATTTTAATGCATGATAAGTGTAAAACTACCAATAAATGTATAACCTAAATCACAGACCAATGAAGTGATACCATGTTTGTAGTATCTTCTCTATGGTCGAAACTCCTTAAGTTGCCATTGATGTACATCCTTGCACCTCCCAGAAATGGGGACTCCTCCCAGGAGTGAGATACCAAAATAATCAGATATATTGTACAGGAAACACCATATTTAGAAATCAGACAAGAAGTGTGTGAATAGACAGAGGCCTGTTGAACTACAGAAAATAGATGGGCTCTCAGGTCTTAGGGCCATGGTGAGCTGTGGGTAATTAATGAGAAGGGGGTGCTGTGGGACTTCCCTGAGGTCCATAATCAATTGCTTGGGGAGAGGATCATTCACTCAAAGGAACCTGGGCCTAGGGTATGGGCCCTCGGCTCCCTCCAGGGAATCAGCATTGTGTCCCTTCTGGACTGATAAAATTTTCTGATCAGGGACTTGTGTCGTCCCAACAGGTGCTTCCTCCTCCCAGGGCTCTCCTCAGGAGTTAAGATAATCTCCATCCTCTTCAGTGTGTGATGGGAGCTGCTCCAATACCAGGGATCAGGGATGGGCTGGGCAGTCACTGGATGGACTCATTTGCATGGAGAGCCCCTCTTTTAGCAGAGGATAGAAGGGAAAAGCAGGCTGTGGACCTGAAAGACCACGTGGGGATCAGAGGCTCAGTGTCCATGTCCCGGACTCCAGTCATCTTCTTGCTGCTCTTTCCTGCCCAGGTACACAAAAGGCCTTGTGGACACAAGAAATCCTTGAGGAATGCTGTCACAATTTTGGAGGAAATTTACAATGCCCTCCCCATCACCCATGACTGTCTGTGTTTGCAAGCTCCAAGTCCCAGTTTGTGGTGACTCAGGCACCCTCACTCTGCATCTTCGGGAACAACAGCCAGACTCCCCGGAACCC
>JAHRIG010000025.1:67541516-67582800 GCA_020311275.1 Eira barbara | reverse complement strand
GGAGATGAAGCATGAGAGACTGTGGACTCTGAGAAACACAGTGAGGGTTTTGGAGGGGAGGGTATTGGGGGGTTAGGTAAGCCTGGTGGTGGGTATTAAGGAAGGAATTTGTTGCATGAAACTCTGGGTGTGGTGCATAAACAATGAACCTTAGAACAGTGAAAAAATAAAATAAAATAAGTAAATATATATATGAACAAAAAAAAAAAAAAAAAAAAGATTTGCCATGCTAACAAAGGAGGGCAATCAGAAACCAAAGGAGGTAAAAAAAAAAAAAAAAAAAAAAAAAGAGAGCAGAAGACAGTTTCTGCAACAATGTTATAGTCCCATGACCAATTCAGACAACAAGTATTAAAGCCTGCATGATAAGGTCTGGAGTAACCTAAGAAGAGACCCATGCAGCAACAAGAATGACAGTACAATGAATCATTCTGTAAGGGGAGGCCATATAGATTTTGTACCACATATGAACATGGGGGAACTCATGACACTTTAAGCCTTAACCTTAGTTCAATCTGGTCATTATTGGTAATGGCCCCAGGACATGACTGAAGAAAACTTAAATGCTAGGTAATCCTGACTGTCTGCTAACAGAATCACCATGCAATGCATCCTATGTTGGTTTTCTGGAATTCATTAGTGACCTGGAAAAAAAAAATAATGTTTCAGTCCCAAACATGATGTAGGGGACCTACCCTATCATCCTGGGTGGTAACACAAGAAATACCCTTCTGAAAATCAGGATTCTGTAGTACTGTTGGGTGGTGTCATAGGGGTTCTGAGTCAGCTTGAAGCTATTCTGTGCTCGTCCTGAAAGGACAGTGTTCTGGTTATGTCAACTGGGAAGACATTATATTAAATGGTGCACATTTGGACATTGTTGTCCACAGTGAAATGCAATTTTCTGTATTTGGGGTCTCTGGAAGCCACATAAGCACTAAGCACTGAGTCGCATCCTTGCATCAAGTTTCATCCTCCATTACCATGAGTTGTTATCAAGATCTGAGCTCCAGGAAGAAATAAATGGACGGTCATGCACACGGACAAGTTTGCATGAAGAAACTTGACTTACAAGGGCATATAGCCATAGAATCAGTGACACCTGGGTATAGAAGTGTCACATTTCCAATCACCTCTCCTCAGCAAATGGAGTCTGTGAGGTTCATCATGCCCAGGATTTCTATGAACTTCACAAACCTTAATTATCAGATAAGGGTTCCATAGAGATGCAAGTAAAAAGATCACAGCATATCCATTTCCCCTGCATTTTGGTCCTGTCAGTTGTGGACAGGCGCCAGTCATCCGTCCTTCTCTCACCTTCTAACCCCTATTCCAGGGCCAGGTGTTGTTGAGTATGCCATCCACAAAGTCTGGAATGTTTTTGTATAGATTTTTTAAATGTATTTGTGAGACAGAGAGTGTATGATTGATGGAGTGGGGAGAGAGTCAGAGGGAGAGGGAAAAGTAGAATTCTGGCTGAGCAGGGAGCCCAATGTGCAGCTCAATCGAGGACCCTAACGTGCCTCTCGATCTGAGAAACCTGGGGTCATGACCTGAGCCAAACACAGACAATTAACTGAGCCACTCAGACATCCATGAATATTTTTGAAACAAATATATATAAATATATCATGTATTCAATCTTATTCTGTTGTTCTAGGAACCAAAGTATAAAAACAACAGGTTTGAATATTACAGGGCAACCTCATTAGTGCACATAGAAGCAAAATGTCCTCAAAATATTAGTAAGTACAATTTATGATATATTGAGAATGATTCAGTTTTATTATAGTGGAAGATGTGGATTGGGACATGTTCAAAGTCTCTGGAGGATGATGTAAATGAATGTTACAGGGACACTCATGTGAGGTAAGTAATATGCCCCCTATGTCCACTGCCCCAGTTAGGGAAGGAGCCCCTGAACTTTCAGCTCTAGTTTCCTGTTAAAGTTTGGGAGAAAAATATGGTGTCACTGCACACATTGTCTTGGGACTTACAGATATTCTAGCCCATGCCAAGAGGAATGCATGGGCAGGGTTCTTCAAGGATAAAAAGCACAGTCCAAAGAAAGTTCTTGGCTGTGCAAGCAGCAGTGTCTTGGGATACCTGGTGAGCTGATGTCTGTCCTTGTTGTAATGGGCTCCTGGTGCCATGGTGCTTCTCACACAACCAGCTTCTTACTTCTCCCATTCACAGCTGGTTTCTACTTGATACTTAGACCCTCCTCAGGAGCAGTAATTCAATAATGCTGACCCATGGGAATGATTCAGATGATTGGCAAGGTTGTCTCAGGGCTCCCTCTACTGGTCAGTGATCCTTCTGGAAACTATGGAGACTAGATTTATTCCTGATGAAATGCACAATGCTTGCAGCATCCTTTATCAGCAATATCCATAGATAGCTGTCAGTCTAGTGTGTTACATCTCAAAATGTTTCAGCATTTCATAGTGGCTCATGAGAACTGACGTATATGCCTTCAGATATTACAATTATCCTTTCCAATGCTTCCCTTTTCTCTTAAGTTTTAGGTCTTCCTCTTCATCTCAAAATTTGATACACACAATTACACATTTTCACGATGTTCTCAAAAATAACTTTATTTAATAGACAGAATTGAATTTAATATGAATATTTATGTCTGGTGTCAATTAAGTTCCTGAACACAGGTGATGAGAAAAAAATATATGATCATGCAAATTTCATTATACAGTTTACAAATAATTCAGAAATGAGTATTGAATCACATTTTTAGCATAATGGGATCAATCCCAATTTTGTTGTTTCTCTTTCACCTGTCACTGAATAAATTGTATGTTCCTCCCAAATTCACACCCACATCCCTAGCCACACTTCTAGTTCTTTCTACTCCATAGCAATTTACTAGAAAAGGATATTTTATAATGCTCCAGAATTTTCACACAAATGTCTTCAGACAGTGTCCTTTTAGTTCAGATTATAGGGCACGCTTTTTTTTTTATTTTGTTTTTTTTTTTCCCCTGATGTTGGGATAAATCACATAACTTAGTGGTGGTATGGTTATCTTTCTCCTCAAAACCAGAGGTTACATCCATGCTTTTTGATATAATAGATAACTTCCAAGAATGAAGGAGGGTGGCCTCCTCAGCCTGGAGTGTAGCTCAGTGTTGGCTCCCCCAGAGCTTGTCTGCTTCCTCATGGCCACTCAAGAAGTGGTCCAGGACTAAGTCTGAGGGGAACATGTCCCTACACCCCTAGATGGATGCTGAGATTCTTACTGGATTCCTATCTTCAGGGGTGACCACTGAGATCCTTCAAAGAGACAAGAAGAGATTTCACTGGGGGGCAAAGAAAATGTTCCCAGAAATGAGTCAGATTTGGGATGGACTAGAAGCCAGAAGGTACAGAACACACCCATGTCCTCATTCATTCTTAGGCTTTCTGGAGAAGAGACTTGGGACTGAGGTCACTAATGACATGGGGAACTGATTTGGCAAAAATGACCCCTATCACTGTGTCACAGTCACCATGCAGATATTGGCCTATGTGAGGTCCCAGTATTTGTCTCTTTTGAGATTTCCCCCAGGGTACATAAGGGTGACTCTGAGGCAGGGAGAGACAGGAAGGTGATTTACATGCCTTCTACTTCTAATGGGTCTCAAGTGATGAAAATGTGCCAAGGATACCCTATTCCAGCACAGGAGACTGAGGAGACCTCATCTTGGGAGGGTCCCCACAATGGGCTGGATAGTGTTTCTCAGACTCCTTGCTTACAGATCATGTCAAAGGAAGGGACTCTGCATTTATGGGGGCCACATAAAAGCAGGATCTCAGCATGACCCTTGTCTCCCATAACAACATCTTTCTCACCTCTTATATTTAGGAGCATGTTCTCAGACTGCAGAGATCTAAGACCCATCACTGTCAGTGTCTCCAAGAGGGACAGTCAAAATCATCTCTGCCCTGAGCACTGGGTCAGTATCTACCAGCAAACTCCTTGGCTGGTACCAGAAGACCCCAGACCAGGCTTCCATGCTCCCTTGTCTACTAGACAAACAGCTACCATTTTGGGAATCCTGATCACTTTTCCAGGTCCATCTCTAGGAACAAAGCTATCCTCACCATCACAGGGGCTTAGCCCAAGGACTGTCATTATGCTCTGAGTATAAGTACTTATATTTGCACAGTGATTTAAAAATTCACTGGGAAGTGCAGCCACAACCTCCTCCTGTTTTCAGAATGGCTCCATCCTTAGATGCAGGAAATAAAGTGAGAAGGGAAAATGGTCAACACCACCATGAGAAGGGAGAGTCCCTGGTCCCATTCCCCTGTCCAGTGGTTCATCCCCATATGTCCCACCTCATCTCTCCCAGTGTGTGTCCATTTCCCAGTGTGACTTTCCAGGACTGGGCTTCCTCTCTCCCTCTCTGCCTAGAAAGTTTAGGAATAGATGTTCAGCCCTACATATATCAACTGAAAGTGAGACTCAGAGATTACATTCCTCCCTGAGAGATGCTTCTTACTCAAATAACGTTAATAGACATGCACTCATTTTTAAAAAATTTTGTAACAGTGACCAAATTAATAATTGTCTTTTCTTTATCTAGACAGACATGAGCTGAACCCATAGCCCATCTGATGTTCTTCTCCACCTGCCAGATGCTTCTATTCAGTGTGCAGTGAAGATCATGAAAGAGAAGAAGCATTTGAAACAGCTCATGTGTGAATGCTGTCCGAGATAGTTAAAGCCCTCTTGATATCCATGTCCCACACTTTTCACCTCTATTGACAGGGCATCACTTAAATAACTGACAGTGTTTTTACTTTTTAGTAGTATAATTTGTAAACTGTTCGAAACTTTAATATTAATCATGTGGTAGATTTTTAAATTATGTTAATCTTGGAATGCATTTGCTTTTGGAGATATCACACAAACAATTCATATCAAAACTGGGGTCACAGTAGGGCCACATATCCCATCAGTGTTTGTGGGCTGTCAGTGACCAAATGTCAAGTCTTGACCCCAACATCATTTTCACACAGAACTACAGTTTGGCCTGTGGACAGTAGGGGACACTGCGGGCCTACCCCTGGGTATGCACAGTGGAGAACCCCTACTTTGTAATTCTTCCAACAGCCAGGATTGGGGCTTTGTTGCCTATGTGTGGTGGTGGGGACTCAGCAGCTCTGCCCCCTCTACCTGGGCAGAGTGCCCAGAGTGTCACTGGTCTGTGAATGTTCTCAGCAGCTGCTTCCTCCCTGGGGACAAACTATGAGACTCACAATCAGACTCTAGTCTGTCAAAAAAAGAAGCTCACACTTAAGCTCATGCTCAGGATGAAGCAAATTGTCTAGTAGAGAAAAAGTTCATGTGAACTGCCCTCCTCTTTCAAGCCACTGGAAAAAACTAGAGGTTTGGTCACCCAGCCCCAGCTTGGCACTCAGGACAACTGTGATCCCACAGCCTGGGATCTCATCCTGCTTAATTCTACTCTCACTGCTCAGGCAAGGATGGACATTAGAGACCTGAATGTGACACCTATGACAATCAGATGATGTGTGTCCTCTTCTGTGAATGTATGTGTCTCCTGGCTGAACTCCTGTTTACGCTTATCACCCAGAGCCAGCCAATGTCCCCTGATCCTCCTGTGGATGAATATCCCCTGTGATCTCTGTTCCCTGTATCTTTTTTTTTTTTTTTCTGCTCCACAGTGGTTTGCAGGCTCTCTTGGGTCAGGATAGCACATGTCCCTTTCGCTAGAGCCCCACCCACGGAGGATGCTCCATCAGGGAAGGCACACCAGGACCACACTTACAACCTTCCCTGGAAGGTCACTCTCACATGGTGAGAATACAGTCATTAGAGAAGCAAGGGAAGGAAAGGCTTGGTGGTTGTAGGGGGAAAAGCAGAAGTTTGCTCAGGGACCAGTAGGTGCACTGTGAGACTGTGTCTGGAGGTTTCTGCAGGATAGGGGCTCCCAACTAGGCAGCCACCACAGAAAGGAGGCCCTGGGTCTGGGCCCCTTGCTTCCAATAGAGACAGGACAGGCGTGTCCTCTTTGGACCTGACTTTCATGCACCTGGACCTGGGTGTGGTCCCAGCAGCAGTTTCTGCAGGCCTACCCACGGTAGACATTAACGTATCAGATATGCTCCCTGTCCCAAGGGTCCTAGACTCTGAGTGCACACAGGGGAACAGCAGGGGAGGCTCCCATTTGCATGAGCTCCTCCTCTGTGAACCCTGTAGGGAGAGGATAAGAGAGGCCTGGGGAAGCACAGCTCTATGTCACTGGACTAAGAAGGGGCTGTGTCACCATGGCCTGGAGCCCTGTCCTCCTCTTGCTCCTCTGTCATTGCACAGGTAGGGACAGATCCCAGTGCAAGAGGGTGACCCCCAGCCTGAGTCAGATCCCTCTGGCTCGGCTTCTCAACCATACATACCCTATCCCTTCTCTTCATTCTGATGTGTCTGTCTTTGCAGGTTCCCTGTCCCAGACTGTGCTGACCCAGCCAACCTCCCTCTCTGCATCTGTGGGAGCAACAGCCAGACTCACCTGCACCCTGAGCAGGGACTTAAGTGTCAGTGGGAAAAACATGTACTGGTATCAGCAGAAGCCTGGAAGCCCTCCCCGGTTTTTCCTGTACTACTACTCAGACTCAGACAAGCAGCTGGGACCTGGGGTCCCCAGTCGAGTCTCTGGATCCAAAGATACCTCCACAAATGCAGCAACTTTGGTCATCTCTGGGCTCCAGCCTGAGGACGAGGCTGATTATTACTGTCAGGTGTATAACAGTGGTGCTCAGCACAGTGATAGACACAGATGAGAAAGTGAGACAAAAACTCCTCAGGACCATAGATTCTAAGCTGTTACACTTTTACTGAGGAAGTTAGTGGTTTAACTGATAACAATAGAACAAAAGGCTTGGGATTCTGGTTCAAAATAGTCCCATACCATAGCTGTCTCTCAACATTCTGTAAAATGTTCATGATTATTCTAAAAACAAAAATTGATACCAATATTAATAATTTATAAAATGGCATACAAATATAACCAGAATGGACAACGCACACCATTCCAAAGAGTAAAAGAGGGAAGGAGGTAAAGGTGAAATCCTTGTAGATGCCAAGATGCCATCCAGAATACCAGAACACTGCCTAGGAAGGGTATGTGTGTGTGTGTGTGTGTGTGTGTGTGCATGTACGTGTGATGTGGGGAAACCTAATGGTTATCATGGCCCATGGCTGTGCCTTGTGCCTCTAACTGAGAAGCCTAGTTACAAACATAAACATATATCCACTGCAAGGTTATGATTTTATCAGAGAGCAGTGCCAGCCCACCAGGAACCAGCAGTTAGCCCCATTGGGAGAGACTGATTTTCTTAAACACATTGCTCTTAAAATAAAATGGCATTGTTGAATCAAACATGTCAGTAGTGCTTACAGCTCTGCAGACTGACACATATTTTTTCTACCTTGTATTCCTTCATGTTCAGAACACTGTAAAGTATCCATGTTGGTAACACAATTTTGATAGGGCCACCCTCTTAGAAATTGCTTGATTTTTATAAAAAATATTAGAAAATGTTTGCATTTTGTTTTTGATTGACTGTTCCAACACTTTGGATCATGGAATCACTGTTCCTTAGGAGATCTTTCTGAATCATAAACTAAATTTCAAAATAATGTATGCCAAAACCTTAGAATGTGAGGTGAATACATACAGATTATTTTCAAGTTATGGTAAAAAAAAAATCTGTTTGAAAGTTTATTCTCCTTTTAAAAGTTTTCCAGCTTTAAGATCATAGAATTTGCATTTGTTTTAATTGAAAGATGAGAGTATGCAATCCTCAATATTCTTTTAGGTGGTTTCTCCCTGGCCCTCAAAATGATAAAATAACAAAGTATAGGTGTCTTTCTCTTCCTTCACTGTTTCGATCAGTAAATAGTTCAATCAGCTCACCATAAAATGTGAGATTACAGCACACATACATTTATGTGCAAGTAGTTGGGATCCATTGCTTTAATGCATAAGGGTTTGGAATATTAAACATGTAGATAATGTGCTCAAGGTTATACCAGTGAAGTTCATATACCAGTGACCCCTATACACCAATGATGGAGTGGTTGGATATTTTTGATATTCAGCAAGGGCACAGGAGGAGGAACAAAGAAGGGTGGGAGAGTCCACAAGATGAGTCCTATTGATAGTTGAGGCTGGATGATGGGTGTAGGTGGTTCTTTGCATGCATCCCTAGAGTTTCTGTAACTTAGAAATTGTCCACAATACGCATATTTAAAATTCTCTATTCCCATCTTTGATGATGTGTTTCCTGTTATTAAGAGAACTCAGAGTTGCCAAAATGGGTGTTTTCTCCATTATCTCAAGTTGAGATCTCCTCCCAACAGACAGAATAGGAGACCATGGTAGGGATGAGAATCAGTGTCGTGAAGTGACAGGAAAGGAGGGAAGCTTAAGGTCAGAGAGCAAGGAGCATGGCTACTCAGCTGGTTGCAGTGCAGACAGAGCAAGACCATGAAGATCCCTCAGGGGAGGAAGGAGTTTGGGTTTTATGTCACAGCATTAAGGTCCTGCCTAAGCTCAATGACTTCCTCATTGAGGGATCTTCCATCCCTCCAAGGGCCTTGAGGACTGAGTGCTTGAAGGGAATTGGTAATACCAGTCACAGGAATTTAATAAAAGGCCTTTAAGTCTAGATGTTTGGGTATCACGTGCACAGTGAAAGCTGAGTTCCATCCCTGATACAGTGAGGAAGTGAAGATTTATGGATGTAACTGTACACACACTGAACATTAAAATCTTCACATTAAGCTTCAAAACATTAAAATCTCACATTTATCTTCTACTGAACTAAGACAATGAATAAGAAACTAAGAACTAAAACAATGAGTAAGAAAATACAGGTAGGGGATATTTTTTAATATAAAGAAATTTTATGATATTGAAAATATAATCTTGGTAAGAAGTATGTGACACAGATATGGAGAACCTAAAAATTAAGAATATAGAGACAATTCCTTAAATAATGAAGTTTGTTACACCCTCCAGTGGTAAAGTTGAAGCCTGCCAAAACCATCGTCATCATCATCATCGTCGTCATCAGTTATTTTACAAATCATTAAATATATAATTAATTAATCTAATTAATCTAATCCTTAAATATCTAATATAATCTAAATATCTAAAACCTAAGATCAAAATAGCTAAATACCTAATCTCTATAAAATTATATTTTTAAGATTTTATTTATTTATTTGACAGAGAGAGACACGGTGAGGGAGGCAGCACAAGCAGAGAGAGAGGGAGAGGGAGAAGCAGGCTTCCTGCTGAGCAGGGAGCCTGATGGGGGCTCCTTCCCAGGACTCCGAGATCAGACCTGAGCTGAAGGCAGAAACTTTCTGACTGAGATACCAGTCTCGGTCTCTCTATAAAATTTGAAATGCATTACTTGATTTTGAAATGTTTGCTGAATTGTTCAGTCTGAATATATACCACTGAATGTATTCCTGTAAAAGTCTCTTCCAATGCCTTTTCAATAAGCAGCACCCAAGTCCTTTCAAAGAACCTCACCTCACCATTTGTTTGTGAACTGATGCACACCTGGTTATTCTAATTCAACTAGAATGTCCTAGAACTAAGTATTACACACATATGTGTGTGTCCTATGGACCATAGGACAGTCACCCCTGCCCTGCCTGGGACTGTAACTACCTCATGGTGACATCTGTTCTCATGCCTTCCATCAATTTGCTTTCCTGGAACCTGTCAATACGGAAATGTCCTCTCATTTTTCTTAAAGAGTTCGTTTGTTCCTCTTCTAATTTCTTTGTTCCACTCTTATGCAGATCTCATCTCCATAGGCTTTAGTCAGATCTTAGGGAAAAGTACCCCTCCAGGAAGATGATGGAGAAGGACAGAGGTGGGTGACCCCATTAATGCCAGCCCAGGGTCTAGGCTTCACTCAGAAAGTGGATCGTCTGAGTGCTTGTAGTGGACCACTGGATCTACCATAACTCAAAACCATGTCCCAGGGACCACTTCTAAGAGGACACCTTCCTTCTGCATCTGCTGATCCTAGTATGTCTTGGGAACTGTTCTTTGGCTCAAGAGTCTCAGGGGAAGCAGGTTTCTGTGGTTCTAAGGATGTTGAACAAGCAAATCATTCTCTAAAGTGAGATGTGACTGTTCTTGTGACATACCTGTATGCATTGGACACCCAGCATCAGATTCCTTCCCCACTGAAGCATGTTTTATAGGAGCCATGTCTTTCCTTCATCCCAAGGTTAATAGAGTTTCATAGCACAATGCCAGTGAGGCTGTAGATACTTGGGGTTTAGGGACACCCAGATGAAGAAGTCTCACAGCAGCCTCCTCCCAAAGGAGGATCAGAGTTTAATGGGAACTATATTTCCACCCTGGTGTTTGGAAGACAGCTCTGGGGACCCTCAAGCCCTGGCCCAGGGTCCTTCCCTCCTCATCTTTCTCTCTGCACAAGTAAGGGGTCACAGGATTTTGGAATTAGCTAAATAGGGACACCTTCCCTATTCCTCTTTTCCATCCCCTAGTACAGTATCTGTGCTTTGTTCCAACTTCAAAGACCACTTGGAAAACTGTTGGTGACCCCAAAGGATATCAGGGTTGCCTTTGTTGAGCTAGCCTAGACTCCATCATACCTCCCTGACTTACCTCACTTGCCTTCGATCTCTAAGGGCCATTTACACTGATCCCATCATGGCCATGCCTCCTCCTGGAGCTGCTGCTGACCTTCCTCCCATCATTTCCCCCTGCTCAACTTTCCCTGATTCAATTTATTAAAATCACATTTCAGGACAGGGAACTTCCCCTGGAGTACTGTCCCATATCCATCCCAGTGTCCCTGGCCATTCCTACTCAGCTTCTCCTGAAGCTCATGAGAGGGGAAAGTGTCTTGATCCTAGGTGGTTTCATTCCTGTAACTTCCCTAATAAATACAGAGAGGTGGGGATACCACAGGACATCCTGGTATTTGCATCTGCAGGTAATGTCAGGTGAGGAAGATCCCCCACCCATTCACGGTCACCCCCATAATTACCCAATAATGAATCAGTAAAAAATGATCACTTTCCATCCTTATGGATTGACCTTCTATATACATATTATGCATAATTGAAATTATATACCTGGAATCCATTGAATAGTTTCTCACATTTAATTATTTCACATACTTATTCAGACATTCATCCATGTCATAGCAGAGAAAAGTTGTTTGTTTATGTATTTAATTAATTAATTAATTTTTAATTGACATATGATGCCCTATTGTATGGACATAACAGTCTGTCCACCAATCAGTTATATATAAATATATCATACATACATTACATGGTACATAAACATACCATATATTATATGTTATACATTTAAGTACTATAAGTTATATAGAGAGGGAGGTAGAAGAAAATGAAGTTACTGCTTGTAGGAACTAATGTGAGTTTGTTCTATCCTGAGTTAAATTTGGAGACAAAGCCATGTATGTAGTCACACAAAGGAATCTGTATTTGCAGCAAATAGGATATCACAGGGAATAACTTGCAAAGCCTTGACTCTGGGAGCATGATAGAGTGGGTTCTTTTTATTTAGTATTTGGGATGAATATTCAGAAGGGGAGTTTTGTCATCCCATGTCTAGGTGGGCATAAGGTGGGTCAGGAGGACTGAGAACACTGGCCTCTACAGGCATCCTCTGGTAAGTTACTGCAGGTTGGGCTCCTCCTAGTGCATAGACCTTTGCATAGACTTTTGCATAGAGGTGACTGTCTCACAAGAGGAAGGAGCTAGGGACCTGATTCCAGAGCCAGGATGCACTGGAAAGGGTCTGAGCTCCTTGTGTGGGGTAAGGATTGTGGGGCCTGGTTTTCTTGGAAAGAGCATTGGGGATTTCACTGATTTGCTGTCTCTGATGTGGTCACACTGTTTCCTGGCCTGATAGAGATGGCCAATTTTTGCATTCCCTTTGTTCCCTTAAAATCTTTAACTAATAAGGATTTTTTTTTAATTTCTTCTTAATTCTGACACCTCTGAGGAAGATCTGAAAGTTGTGTGCTGGGAAAATAGAGCCATTGGGATATAGATCATAGAAAATAGTTGGGGGACTAAAATGACTTATCTTGTGTCGGGAAAGCTATACCCTATAATTACCCCCCCACCGGGGAACTCCTAGGTTTTTCTGCTCACACATAGACCCACTGATGGGACTCCTTTTTACTGTAGCCCCCTATGAACAGTGACCATCAACATGGTGCTTCAGAGATGAAAAGCACAACCCAAAGACAGGTCTCCCATGGGACATCCAGCATCACCTTAGAGTCAGCAGGTGTTGGGGGGGGGGGTCTGCCTGTTCTTTCCAACCTTGTGAGGGGCTCCTGGGCCCTGGGTTCTTCTCCAACACCCAGTTTCAACACTTGTGCTCACCATTGCATCCAGAACGTTGCAGAAATAAAGGATTCTTCTAACCCATGATGCCTTGAAATATCTGTGACATTTCCCCGGGGTTCCCTACAAGGGCAGGGATCCTGGCTTATTACTATGACTCCCCAATTTATTCATTATGAAATATATTTCATTAGTTCTCAAACTCAGGATTTTACTTGCTCTTTCTAATAAATATTATATTGGTCATTTATTTCTATATTTTATGGTAACTCGCAGAAGGTGACATTGTGTTTTGCAGATATGTGAATGATTTTTTCTCATACTCCCTTTTTCTCTTAATTTTACACCCTCCTTATTTTCAAATTTGGTGCACATGAAAGTGCATACTTTTCTCCAGTGTATCAAAGGATCTTCAGATAAATAGACACAAAGTGATTGGGTAGGAACCTTTGTGTGATATAAGTTGGGCTCTCAAACACAGACATTGAGGAGGGCAAATAGCAACCATGCACATTGTATGAAACTGAGAATCCACTAGATGTTCAGAAATGAATGTAAAATCGGGCGCCTGGGTGGCTCAGTGGGTTAAAGCCGCTGCCTTCAGCTCAGGTCATGATCCCAGCGTACTGGGATCGAGTCCCGCATCGGGCTCTCTGCTCAGCGGGGAGCCTGCTTCCTCCCTTCTCTCTCTGCCTGCCTCTCTGCCTACTTGTGATCTGTCTGTCAAATAAATAAATAAAATCTTAAAAAAAAAAAAAAAGAAATGAATGTAAAATCATATTTTATTCACACCATGATGAACACTGATCTGACACATGTGGACATACCATAAATGTGTTTAGAGAATGTAGGGGAGGGACTTCTGGATGGGTCAATCAGTGAAGTATCTGCCTTAGGTTCAGGTCATGACCTCAGAGTCCTGGGATCAAGTCTTTGGTTTGACTTAGCAGAGAGTTTCATTCTCCTTTTCCTTGTACATGCCCCCTCCCCAGCTTGTACATGCACTTACTCTCTCTCTAATAAATAAACAAAATATTGGGGAAAAAAGTAGTGAATATAAGGGATAATGAATGAATGAGTCAATGATGTAGACTAAGCACTCACATAGGTGGTTACTGTATTACCTACATCCTTCCTATGGGTGATGAAAGGTGCTTCTCAGCCCTGGTCATCTGTGTATCCATACCTCTCAATAGGTCACAGCATGGTTGCAATGTGACAGAGGGACAACAGACTATCAGGAGACCCCCATCTGCTCTCCACCTGACCTCATCTGTGTCAGTCTGGACACCCCCATCACTGAGGGCATCACCCTCCATCCACCTGACCCTCTGGACCATCCCTCCCTCTCCCACAGCACAGGGTCAAGTCGGTTACCTCCCTGTGTTGCACCTGAGGATACATGATACTTCTCTCTTCCCTGTTTCCTCCATTCTCTGCTTCCTTCAACCCCACACCTGGCGTCCCCTTCCAGGTCACCCTGTCCCAAGTTCTGTTCTCGACATTCCCACAGAGCTAAATCCCTAATGAACAGCACTGACCAGAAGCACAGCTTCTGATCTCACAGAAAATGGAGGGGGGTCATAGGATGACCCCTCCATTGTTCCTGCTGGACACCCAGGCCCCACTATCTCCTGACATCCCTGTGTGTCTTATCAGTCTTGCTCAGGAGGGGCCAATATCCTCATGCTTGGTGTCCTCCTCTGCTAAGGTATGTGTCCCCTCCACAAATTCTTGTTCATGCTCAGCAACCAGAGCCAGCCCACCTCCTCTGAGGCCGTCTTGTAAGGACAGAGTCCTTCTTCTCTCTGTTCCCTGTGTCTTGCCCTCAGATCCACAGAGGTTCACAGGATCTCCTGGGTTAGGACTGCTCACGTACCTCCCACTAGACCCCAGACCATAAAGGAAGCCTGATCAAGGACAAAACACCAGGACCTCTGTCCTTCCCTGGAGGGTCACTGTCACATGATGAGAACACATGCATCACAGAATCAGGTGAAGGAGAGGCTTGCCATCTGTTGGAAAGAAGGACAGATTCTCCCAGAGACCAACAGGAGACAATGTGAGATCCTGTCTGAGGGGTTGCTGTAGGACAGGGTCTCCCAGCATGGCAGCCTTCCAGTGACAGGAGGCCCAAGCCTGGGTCCCTAGTTTTCAGTGGGGACAACAAAGGTGTAGCCTCTTTGAGGCTGGATAAGTCCCTGGACCAGGGCCTGTTAGGTGCCAGCAGCTGCTTCCTCCAGGCCCACCAGGGGAAACTAAAACATCAGAAACTCTCCCTGTCAAAGGGGCACATCTGTAAGTGCACAGGAGAGAGAAGGAGGGTTTGGTCACATTTGGATGAGCAGCCCCTACTCTGGCCCCTGGAGAGAGAGTAAGACAGGCCAAGGGCAGCCTAACCCCAGCTCTGTGACCTAAGAAGGGCTGTGCCACAATGGCCTGGATGCCTGTCCTCCTCATCCTCCTCTGTCACTTGCACAGGTAGGGATAGTCTGTAGTGCAAGATGATGGCCCCACAGCCTGAGTCAGATTCCTCCAGCTCAGCTCATAACCACACACACCCAAACCCTTCATCCTGATGTGTCTGTGTTTGCAGGTTCCCTATCACAGTCTGAGATGACCCAGCTGCCCTCCCTCTCTGCATCTCTGGGATTATCTGCCAGACTAACCTTGTGCCCTGATCAGTGGCTTCAGAGTCAGCAGGTATTACATAAACTGGTACCAGTAGAAGACAGGGAGCCCTCCTGGGTAGCTCCTGCACTACTACTCAGACTCAGATAAGCATCAGGGCTCTGGGGTCCCCAGCTGCTTCTCTGGCTCCAAAGATGCCTCGACCAAAGCAGGGCTTCTGCTTCTCTGGGCTGCAGCCTGAGATGAGGCTATTACTTTGCTACAGGTCATGGCAGTGGGAGCAGCTATACCTACCTACCCATAGTGTCTCAGACAACAGGGAAGTGACACAAAAACCCCCAGACCCACAGGCCTTGTCTCTGAGCCTCTTTTATTGAGAAACTTCTTTGGGGTTTCCTGTCAGATGTATGCCAGTGGCACTAAGCACAGTGACAGAGACAGATTAGGTGCTGGGACAAAGTCTGGGGTTGTAGGTTCCAAGTGCTGACACATATATTGCGATGGTTAATGCCTTCACTGGTGAAAGCAGTAGAACATATTCCCCAGGGATTTGGACATGAAATGGGATCCTGCTGTAACTCCGCCCTTTCCTTACACATGGGACTCATGGAGACTCTCAAATGTTAAACATGGATTTTAATACTAACATATTTTATTACCTTATAATATATTAATACTAATATGCATTGTGTATATTATTGTATGTTAATACTGATGTATATGTATGTAAATATTAATAAATATATATTAATGTACATAAATACTAATAAGTATTAGCATCGAAGATACATTTTCCTTTGTAAAACACGTAGAACAAAAAATCAAATCCATCCAGACAACAGCATACACATCATACTGTTTTAGGTGATATATATTTCTTTTATTTTCTTTAAGATTTTATTTTTATGTATTCACTACACCCAGTGTGGGGCTCAAATATAAGATCCTGAGATCAAGAGTCACAAGCTCCACCAACAAGGCCAGCCAGAAGTCCTTCTACTTGTGTATTTTCAAGACACGGTGTCACCTGAAGCTTATCCCAGGCCCCAGACTCTGCTGTTTGCCTCCAAATGAGAAAGCTAATTGAAGAGATGAACTTTCTAAGGAGCCTCCCCTCCCTAACAGAGAGTTCACTCCAAAGCAGTGTTTTTTTGTTTTTGTTTTTTTTTGTTTTTTGTTTTTTGTTTTTTGTTTTTTTTTTTTTTTTTTTTCCACTGGGAAGTGGCAGTGATGCTGGAGTTTGGAGTTTGGAGATCTCTGGGTCAAATATGTAAAAAGCCCAGTCAGCTCAGCTCAAGGGCTCTCACACACTGTGTGGTTGTTGTTGTTTCTCTGTGTTTGTTCTTTCCATCTCATTTTAGAGTCAAACAAACCATCCCTTTGAGCCAGGTCGTCTCCAAGGGGTAGTAACTTATTTAAAAAAAAAAAAAAAATATATATATATATATATATATATAATTTGTATATATATAAATATATAAATATAAAATTTATATATATACACATATATATGTATATAAATTTTATATTTTTTATTTTATATTTATTTATATTATTTTATTTTATTTTAATTATATATATATACATATATATATATTTAATTTTACTATACTTTGCCCTACTTTGCATCAAATATGTAGCTTCTTGCCTCATATGAGCTCTTCTTAAAGCAGGCTTTTAATTTTAAATTAAAATAAAGCAGAGCCTTTACTGTGAGAAAGAGAAATGTTTCATTTTAATTTAGTGGCAAACTTAAATATGCCTGGGAGATATGCCTTCCTTTGAAAGTTCCCAGTTCAGTTCAGTAATGCTAGAAGCTGCCATTGTGATTAATTCGGGGGGGGATATATTTGCAGTTATTGCCAAAATTCTCATTTAAGTGTGTCTACATCCATAACTATAGAGGGAATTCATGACACAGGGTTACACAACTCAGGTTTAACCAAATGTCCAAAGGACACTAGCTTCCTGTGTGTACCAAGTGAATCTTTGTTATTTCAACATTTGGTTCCAATTTTTTTTTTTTTAACAATTCATGTCTTCATGGATTTCCAGTGGACAAATGGATTCTACATTTATGTTCTATGTATCTATCATCATGGGAAACTAGCAAGCAAGCTTTGTATTTTTTGATCATTTTTTTCTGTTCTAATATACATGTAGGAATGTTTCATTCTCTAATGTAAAATCTTTTCATGCATCTATTTGCAATCAGTGTGTCCTCTTTGATGAACTTTTCCCAGTTAAAAAAATAAGTGGTTTATGTTCTTATTGTTGAATTTTAGAGTTATTTATATACACTGTGAATGCATTTTGAGATTCAATTTTTAAAAAAAGGAGAATCGCAGGAATAGTCCTTCTATCTGCTAGTCCAGTTGTTTACAGTCATGTGAGAGAAGAGAACCAAGGTTGCCAAACTTCAGGGTGGTCCAAATGCACCCTTGTCCTGTTGATTTTTATTTGAAGGGGAATTAAAGCTTGAATTTAGGAAAGAATCGTCAGGAAATTACTATACACAAGACCCAGAAGTCTAGCCGTTAATGTGGAAAATGAAATTCTTGTTAAAAATAGGGAAATAGGAAAGAGGATATGCATTGCCCAGTTCTTATAGGAGAAGGAAGAAAAAAGGACGGAGAAGAAAGGGTGGAAGGAAGGAAGGAAGGAGGGAGGGAGGGAAAAAGAAGGAAAGGAAGGAAGAAAAGTGGGAAGGAGTGAAGGAGGGAGGGAGAGAGGGAAGAAGGAAGGAAGAAGGAAGAGAGGAAGGAAGGAAGGAAGAAGTGAAGGAGAAAGAGAGGGAAAGAGTGAGGAAAGGAACTAATTAATGACTAACACAAATATCCCTAATTAATGACTTACACAAATATCCAAAACCCTTCCAGACTGAGGTCACATTCCTGACCTGGTGCTCCGTCCCCAGTGACCCCATTTCCTCCTTTTCCCAAGAAAACCATGCAGTCCCTGCTTGTCTGCCCCAGGACCCTTGGGCTGCCCTTGGCTGCTACTGATGGCCTCCAAGCCAGGGAGAGGATGGGGAGGGAAGGAGCTGAAGGGTGGGGGCTTCAGGTCTCACCTCCTGGATCCCCATGATTGGGAAGAATGAGTGAATCCACACTTGTTAAAAAAGTGCTTCTCCGCATGGGTCCCAGAGTGTCTGAGGGAACTCTCCTTGTCTCCTTCCTTTCTCCACAGGACCCTGCCACAAGGGTCTCAGGCACACACTATGCTCTCCTCAGAATAGGTTCTAGGCCAAAGACTTTAAATGCTTCTTTGTATGCATCCACTTCCCTAACCCTCCCGCCCCACCTATGGAGGGTAGGAGGAGAGTGCTTCTCAGACAGGACTAACTGAGATCCCACTCCTGATGGCTTTGGAGCTGTTGGACATCACCAGTGGGTTAAAGGTGGATGTAAATGAGGGGCCACTGTTTCAGGGATGTGGGTAGCAGTGAGAGAGACAGAGGGATAGATTACAAGGTACAAAGCTCAGGGTTTGCCACTCGCTGGCCTGAATATGTCTCATCCATTTTATCACCATTTTCTGTAAAGGTGACAGGCAGAGGACATCAGGGGACTATCCTTCTCTCTCCTCATATACTAAGTGTCTCACCAGGGAGAGGTCTGAACCAACACACACACCAGGCCCCTGATCCACAAGCACTCATGCTCCCATGGGCTCCACCTTTCCACACATTCTTCTGCACCTGATATGAATTTGTAGATTGTGAGTCCAAGAACCATGCTGGGAACAGTGGGGGCATGGGTTTATGGTCTGGTCAGTTCCTGTCATGACACAGCCCCTCTCTGTCTTCAGTGGTTCTATAGACACCTGCGGCAAATCCTCCATCTCCCAGGGAGAGGACAAGGCCCCCTAAGTAAGAATGCAAAGGAGATGTCAGGATTGCAGATGGGGTCTTCACCGTCATGCCCATTAGAGACACAAAAGGTCAAGACTGAGGCAGCTAAGAGTTAAAATACTTCTTAAGAAATGCACAAGGTGTTCTGATTGCCTGCCCATTCCCCAAGGGGCTGGTACCCCTCACTCTGAAAGCCAATGCAGAGCTCTGGAGACACTCATAGGTTCCAGAATGTCAGGAGAAAAATGGATTGACACTTGGAAAACCTAAAACCAGCTGATCCACGAACACTAGATGGTCCGTGAAAGGGAAGAACAGGTGACAATGAAAGCTTGAGTTCCTTGGCTGCCACAATCCTTGGTTCATGCTCCTCAGCAAGCTGGTAGTGTTTGCTCTGGCCTAAGGGATAACCCCCTGCATATCCTTTAAATACTACTCCAGAGAGAATCCCAACCACACAACCACGTGCCCTGGTGGTGGAGTATTGACCTCACCAAGGAGGCTGGTTTATAGGAATAATCTGCACTTAATTTACCCATAAACCTGTCTCTGTAAGTTTGAGTTGAACTGATCTATGTGTTTTTGTTCATTGACTTATTGATAACAAGTACACCCATGTGCTGTGCTGAACAAGCATGCCCTGGAAGGGAAGATGCAAACAGGGGCTCTTTGCCAGGGGTGTGTGCACATAGAATGACTGCTCCTTATGGGTATTACTCTTCTGTGACCAATTATAAACTCTTGTCCCTTTGTGGTTTCTCTTCACCTGCTGTCTTGCTTTGGCCACAAAATATAATCAAAGGAGACACATGCTCCTTGTAGACAAAGGCATAACAGCCCATGCTCACCCTGCTCCTTGGTCTCCCCTTTTGCTTTGCTGACCTCCATTATTCCAAAGATGTTCCTAATCCAGATGAGCATGGAAGACTCTTGAGCAAATGGAGATGGGCACATAAAAGCAATTTTGATCACATTTGAGGGTTTTCATGACCCTTTAGCTCCTTATGAAGTAGCCAATATGGGAATTCTCTTTACTCACAAGACACTGACAAGGGCATGCATGGTGCTGGGAAATCACAGATGGTCACTGATGGCACCTCTCTGAGCCCAGAGAGTCCAGAAGAGGAGTCTGAGGTAGTGGGGATTTGAATTAGGAGGGGATGACATATTTGAGATAAATGCAGCACCTGAACAGAGCATTCATCTCACTGGATGGTCCTTGGGTCTCCAGCCCAAAGCCTGGCTGATGCACAGTTGCAGCCACGGTGCTTTGAGAAGGCAAAGAACAAGAGAACTGTGATTCTCAGGGAGAGATGTCTGGTCCCACAAGCAGATGTACAGCTAAGACCTGAGGTTGGAACAATGGTGAATGGGTGGTGGGATGGGAAGTTCAACATTGTGTGCCTCAGGACCAGTCAGAACATCAGAGACTGTAAGGTCCTCCTGTCCTAATGTAAGAAATCCCATAATGACAGAAGAGTGGCATCAGCAGGAAAACAGTGTGGGAGTTTCCTTTGTTCTTCTACTTCCAGAAACATCCTTGAAAAAGGATCCACACATGTAAATACTCCCATGATAGCTGATGATTCCAGCTGAGCTATTATAGCACCTGGCTGGAACAGCAAATAAGAAAAGATGCCTTGAAGAGGTAAGGAAAGTATTTCACATGACACCTGTCACCCTTGCATGAGGTCTAGGGCCCTCCTCAGAGAGAGCACTTCCCCTGGGAGGCAGAGTGACATGAGCATCTGACCTCAATGGGAACCACAGCCTCTACCTGCACTAGGGCCAGTCTGGCTTCCATGGGGCTTGGCTACCACAGTCTTCAGTTCCCAGCCCACCCCTGTAACCCAAGCATCTTACATGGCCCTAGGTTTCCCAGAATTTCCCACAAACCCAGGCCCCCATGGACTATTGTGAACAGAGGTTGCTGACTGCTGACTGGTCTGAGACAAAAATGGTTACCAGGAGGCCGGGCACCTAGACTCTATGCCTACATTCTAGCCAGCTGTCCATAGCTGGCTAGCCTCTTGAAGGCAGTGGACAGAAGGACCACATCAGACTCAGTATCTCACCTGTCCAAGCACCAGCCCAAGGTCTGGAGCCCCAAGTGACATGAGGTTTCCTGCGCATCCAATCTGAGGCTCATCTTAGTGCCAGGCTGACCACCATGGACTTCATCTCCAGAATGCCTCTTATAGAAACAGAGTCCTGCCCTTACTCAGAATGAAACTGGAATCCGTGGACCTAGCCTCCTACCAGGTTCACCCAAGACTCTCAGCCCACTGTAGCACCAGGCCAGCCCCTGAACACCCAGACATCAGCCCCCACCCAGTGGTCCCCAGTACCTTGTCCCCCACTGTGGACCAAGGATCCAGGTCCCCCAACATGAACCCTGCTCCCCGCCCCTTCGTGGAAGAATGTGGGGAAAGACAGGATGTGCTTCCAGCTACTGAGTAAGGAAATCACAAGAAGCAGGTGCCTGAGGGGGCAAATTCTGAGCACAGGAGACCCACCCCCAGAGCACATAAAGTGCAGCGTATAGGTTAGTTGGGTGACTATCTTCTAACATTTCTCTTAAGAACATAAAAGATCTCAGGGGTGCCTGGGTGGCTCAGTGGGTTAAAGCCTCTGCCTTCAGCTCAGGTCAGGATCTCAGGGTCCTGGGATTGAGCCCCGCATCGGGCTCTCTGCTCATCAGGGGCCTGCTTCCTCCTCTCTCTCTGCCTACCTCTCTGCCTACTTGTGATCTCTGTCTGTCGAATAAATAAATACACTCTTAAAAAAAGAACATAAAAGATCTTCATTTGTTAACAATATGTTACATATCGAGCTCAGGGCTCAACATATGAGCAAGGACATTGCCATTTCACTATTTCGACCCAATCATGTAAGAGCCTTAGCAGGAAAGTTGGAGAGAATAAAAAGTAGGTTTGTCCATTAAATAAAAGTTTCCAGGGACAAATGAAAGATGGAGCCAGGAAATAAGGATGTATTAGAACTTCTATTAGAGGTTTCCTGGGCGGCTCAGCAGGTTAAAGCCTCTGCCTTCGGCTCAGGCCATGATCTCAGGGTCCTGGGATCGAGCCCCACAATCTGGCTCTCTGCTCAGCAGGGATCCTGCTTCCTCCTCTCTCTGCCTGCCTGCCTACTTGTGATCTCTGTCTGTCAAATAAACAAATAAAATCTTAAAAAAAAAGAACCTCTATTAGAATGTGGCCTAATGTGACCTTCACTGCTGCTAATCTTAGAATTCATTAGGCTTCATTGATTTGCCATTGGCATAACAAATAAATTAGGTACAAATGGTAGATTAAACAACAAATAAATTGATGTGAGAGTATTTGGAACCCACCGCTTTAATGCACAAAAGATATAACTCTCTGTGAACCAGACCATGGATGTGTGAAGATGGACAGGGACCTGGTGTGATACAGACCAGCAGGACTCTTAGGGTTTTGGGTCAAGCTGAGGTTTGTGCCTTGCGACCAGCAGGGGGTGCTGTGGGACAGCCCTATGGGCCTTACATAGCTGTTTAGTGAGGACCTTCAATTCATCCAAAAGTCTTGGCCTGGAGGAAGGACCCACCCTCTCTGTCCTGGCAGAGTCCCCTGAACAGGGGCATGTGTGTTATCTCAGCAGCTGCTTCCTCCCAGTGCTCTCCCTAGGGGTGAAGCCACCTCCATCTTCCTTAGTGGAACAGTTTACTTATGAAAGTAAGCATAACCGAAAATTCAATATTCTAATCATTCTTCACTGTGCAATTCAGAGATATTAAGTATACTCTCAATGTTGTGGACACCTCAAAACCAGCCATTTCTAGAATTTTTTCATCATCCCAAGTAGTAACGGCACCCAAGAGAGAGATGGGTAACCTGGATATGGCAGAGGAACCAAGGCTCCAGGAGCCCATGCCAATGCAGGAAACAGCAGAGAGGAGAGGGCAGCATCGATGGGGACTCTTGGAAGATATAGCCTAACAAGTGAGAACATTCTTTGGGCTGTGCTTCTCACGCCAGATTGACAATGTGGATGCACTGTGCCCACCATGGCATAGGTATCAATGTACCCATTGCAGCGTGTCCAGTCATGCCAGCTTTGTCTCCCAAAGTGTGCCTGAAAATGCCAGTGAGAACACAAGGATCTCATGTGCAGCATCTGTCATATGATGCATGCATGTTTCTATCCAAATCGCCTCCAAAATCCATGTCAGTTCCCCTCCAGACCTCCCAAAGGCCCTGTTCCCAGCCCATGTCCTCCCTTGTAGTCAAGGGGAACTTGGATTTCTTCCCAGGCTTTCTATTCTGTGGCATCAATTTATGTGTCTCTTTCTGAGCCAATGTCATGCTCTTTTCATTTCTACAGCTTTGCAATATAATTTGATATCAAGAAGTATGATGCCTCCATCTTTGTTTTTCTGTGTCAAGATTGTTTTGGCAATTTGAGGTTTTTCTGGTTTTATACAAAATTCAGGATATTTCTTTTCTATTTCTATGAGAAAGGTCAATGGGATTCTCATAAGAATTGCACTGAATATATAGATTTAATGTTATTTTTGCTGTGGAGAGCATGGGATTTAGGAATTATATGCAGGCTGTATGTGTGTTATAAGGATGTATCGAGGATGGCACACAGGTATGTGGCCCAAAATTTGGGTGGATAGGGGCGCCTGGGTGGCTCGGTGGGTTAAAGCCTCTGCCTTTGGCTTGGGTCATGATCCCAGGGTCCTGGGATTGAGCCCCACATCGGGCTCTCTGCTCAGCAGGAAGCCTGCTTCCTCCTCTCTCTCTGCCTGCCTCTCTGCCTACTTGTGATCTCCCTCTGTCAAATGAATAAATAAAATCTTTAAAAAAAATTTTGGGTGGATGATGATGGTCCAAATGGTATACGAGATACATGTTTTACTAATAAGGTAAAGAAAGTGAAATTCTGTATTTTTCCTTTTTTTTGTGAGATTTATTTTCTTATTTGAATTTTTTTTACTGATCACCAACTAAGTATCAGCAAGCTCCAGATACTTACTGCTGCAAGAAGGAAACAAAATTGTAAAGATCATGAACACATTTTGAGTTTTCATATGATTCATTATGGAAGACAATGATCAAATGTTTTATGTGAAGTTCAAAGGGAACCATTAAACTTTTGTAGGAACAAGACATACAGTCCTATGTTAACTGAGAGTTGTTGGATAGATATATCTTATATTTATCGGCCATTATTAGTGCAGAATGCATTAGATAACATCATTGGGGAAAACATTTGTGTTAATATTTACAACATGAGTAGAACTATGTCTGGCACCTACGAAATATTAGAGAGGGATCTGATGAGCAATTAAAATACAGCTTAGACTGAAGACAGAGGACTTAGGACACCAGGAATTTCTGGATCATGAGACTGAGTGATGTCCTTGAAACTCTCATCCCTATGTCCCCAAATGTATGGTGACATCTGAATAAGCCCTGTGTTTGGTGTAGGAGAACCGTTCACTCCTGGTGTCTCCCCTCAGGGCTGGGTGTTCCTAGCAGCATCTTTTTTTTTTTTTTTTTCAGCGTAACATCTTGAGAGGGCTGAGTTGTTGACCATCTCCTAAGGGTGCTCTCAGGGGAAATGCAACAGATGAACCACATGTCACTTCTTTATAATTCCTGGTCTCTCCTTGAAGAATTCAGTGAAAAATTGGTATTAATGAACTCTGTCCCCTCAAGGCCAAAGCAGAGAGTTATGGGGACTGGTCTGCTAGGTTGGGAAGTGTCTTGACATGAGGGAGAGATTGGCTGACCCCCCCAGCCTCCCCTATAGACCCTGGGAAGGGGTGTGCATGCCCTCTGCATTTCTGCTCCCTGGGTGCCGGATACATCTTTCTCAAGGGTTTAATTACCAGTGGCCCCAACAACACAACTATCTAAGGGGTGGGAAGAACACAGGTCAATTCATGCTGATGAGACCATGTCTCTGAAGACTGAGGTATGGTGGCACCTGCAACACAGAAAGGAGCCCCCTGGCTGATAAGAAGCCCCTCCCTCTGTGTGGGGGTGATGGTGAGCCAGGCAGGTTGATGTCCAGAGTGTCCCTCTCTCTACTCAGCTCTGGGCTGTCCCTTCTAGTCAGAGTGGAGTCTGAACTCTGAAACGGCAAGGGTGCTGTGGGCTTTTCCCTTTGGGTCTCTGGGTTGGGGTGAAGCCTCAGCAGGGCACCCAGTCCTGGAGATTTGCCTTGTGCCATCTGCTCTGTGCTCACTGGGGCCCAGGAGAGGTTCCCCAACCCTACCCCACACTTTGCTGTCCCCACATTCAGGCCCAGGATCCCCAAGGGAGGGAGTGATTTGCATAAAGTTTTCCTTTCTGCTCTTCCAGGAGGGGAGAGGATAAGAGAGGCTTTGGGCAGGCCTCTCATTTGTGGGTTCAGAAGAAGAGCCTGGGGCATCTCCACCATGGCCTGGAGCCTTTTCTTCATCACCCTCCTGACTCTCTGCTCAGGTGTCTGGCTGTGAAAAGCACAGGGAATGATTACGAGGACCCATGGGTGGGGATTTCCTTCTTCCTTTTGAGAACACCTTGTGGGTAATAACTTGAGACTGACCTGTGTGTGTCTGCTCTGCTCTGTTGCAGGGTCCTGGGCACAGTCTTCCCTCACACAAGAAGCCTCCTTGTCAGCATCTGTGGGACAGAAGGTCACACTCAACTGTGCTGGAAATAACAACAATGTTGGAGCATATTATGTGGGCTGGTACCAACAGGTTTCTGGTGGTGCCCCCAAAGCGGTTATGCTTGGAAGCACCAGGCCCTCAGGGATCCCAGCTCGATTCTCTGGCTCTCACTCTGGGAACAAAGCCTCTCTGATCATCTCAGACCTGCGGCCTGAAGACGAAGCTGATTATTACTGCTCAACCTGGGACAAAGGCATCAACAATTACACAGTGCTGCAGGCCCATGCAGACCTTTGACAAAAATCTGCCCTTGTTCCCCATGGTCACAGGGAAACTGTGCAGGGTCTGAGGGTCTGACTCTCTGATCACAGAACAACTCTAAAGGGTCAGTGACAGTTACTCTCCCTCATGTTGTTGTGGTTCTTGCTGTTGTTTGTAAAAATGAAGCAAAACAAAACTCTTGAGATAATTTTCATGCATAAAGTTCACTCAAAGTGCACAATTCAGTGGTCTTTAGTGTATTTACAGAGGCGGACAACCTCTGTTCTGAACTAATTTACCACATTTCCATCACCTGCAGAGAAATCCCAGACCCACCAGCAGTCAGGCCAGTGTCCCCGTAATGCACTCAGCCCTCTGTGGCCCCAATTACATTCTGTATGCAATGAGTTCTCTACTGTGCACATTTTACAGTGCCTGAATTACAGAACATGTGCCATTATAAGTGCTCCACTCAAAGGTCACGTGGAGCAAGTGCATTGCCATTGTTATATCAGCACCACCATCTGTAAATATAGGAAATCCTTTACTTTTGTGCTGGTCATGCTTGTGCAGAGGCCACGCTAAGCTTTTTCATGGTTCCAGTTTTAATACAGAGGCCGTACATAACATAATTATTTATCCATAGTGGTCTATAAACTAATTACGAGATTCTATGTATTTATTTTTATTTTTTATTGTTTGTTATCTATCTATTCGTCACTTTTTAAATTTTTTTAAAAATTTCTCCATACTCCATTTTTTTTCTAATTTTTTTATTTCTTTTCAGCATAACAGTATTCATTGTTTTTTCACCACACCCAGTGCTCCATGCAATCCGTGCCCTCCCTATTACCCACCACCTGGTTCCCCCAACCTCCCACCCCCGCCCCTTCAAAACCCTCAGGTTGATTTTCAGAGTCCATAGTCTCTCATGGTTCACCTCCCCTTCCAATTTCCCTCAACTCCCTTCTCCTCTCCATCTACCCTTGTCCTCCATGTTATTTGTTATGCTCCACAAATAAGTGAAACCATATGATAATTGACTCTGCTTGACTTATTTCACTCAGCATAATCTCTTCCAGTCCCGTCCATGTTGCTACAAAAGTTGGGTATTCGTCATTTCTGATGGAGGCATAATACTCCATAGTGTATATAGACCACATCTTCCTTATCCATTTGTCCGTTGAAGAGCATCTTGGTTCTTTCCACACTTTGGCGACCACAGCCATTGCTGCTATAAACATTGGGGTACAGATGGCCCTTCTTTTCACTCCATCTGTATCTTTGGGGTAAATACCCAGTAGTGCAATTGCAGGGTCATAGGGAAGCTCTATTTTTATTTTCTCGAGGAATCTCCACACTGTTCTCCAAAGTGGCTGCACCAACTTGCATTCTCACCAACCGTGTAAGAGGGTTTCCCTTTCTCCACATCCTCTCCAACACACGTTGTTTCCTGTCGTGCTAATTTTTGCCATTCTAACTGGTGTCTGGTGGTATCTCGAAATGGTTTTAATTTGAATCTCCCTGATGGCTAGTGATGATTAACATTTTTTCATGTGTGTGATAGCCATTTGTATGTCTTCATTGGAGAAGTGTCTGTTCAAATCTTCTGCCCATTTTTTGATATGATGATCTGTTTTGTGTGTGTTGAGTTTGAGCAGTTCTTTATAGATCCTGATATCAACCTTTTGTCTGTAGTGTCATTTGCAAATATCTTCTCCCATTCCGTGGGTTGCATCTTCATTTTGTTGACTGTTTCCTTTGCTGTGCAGAAGCTCTTGATCTTGATAAAGCCCCAAAAGTTCATTTTCACTTTTGTTTCCTTTGCCTTTGGAGACATATCTTGAAAGAAGTTGCTGTGGCTGATATCAAAGACGTTACTGCTTATGTTCTCCTTAGGATTCTGATGGATTCCTGTATTATGTTGAGGTCTTTTATCCATTTCGAGTTTATCTTTGTGTATGGTGTAAGAAAATGGTCAAATCGATTCCATTTAGTATGGCACCAAGAACCGTAAGATACCTGGGAATAAACCTAACCAAAGAGGTTAAGGATCTGTACTCGAGGAACTACAGAACACTCATGAAAGAAATTGAAGAAGACACAAAAAGATGGAAGACCATTCCATGCTCTTGGATCAGAAGAATAAACATTGTCAAAATGTTTATACTGCCTAGAGCAATCTATACTTTTAATGTCATTCTGATCAAAATTCCACTGGTATTTTTCAAAGAGCTGGATAAATAATCCTAAAATTTGTGTGGAATCAGAAGAGACCCCGAATTGCTAAGGAAATCTTGAAAAACAAAAATAAAACTGGCGGCATCACGTTACCTGATTTCAAGCTTTCCTACAAAGCTGTGATCACCAAGACAGCATGGTACTGGCATAAAAACAGACACATAGACCAGTGGAACAGAGTAGAGAGCCCAGATATGGACCCTCAACTCTATGGTCAAATAATCTTGACGAAACAGGAAAAAATATACAGTGGAAAAAAGACAGTCTCTTCAGGCTGATTTCATGGGTGATCGGAGTTGTTTGGTAGGTAATCAACTCACTTTAGGGTCCAGGTTGAAACCGTGACTTCTCCTATTTCTCCGCCATCTTCCCAGAGTCTCTCCAACAATTAGTTTCTAGAGGATTCCAGGACAATTTAGGGATGCATTCTGATAGGATTTTCCCAGTCAGAAAACACTGCCAGCCTCAAAAGTGATGTCTCCAACCCAAATTGCCAACTAAATAGTTTCATAGCTTCTGGGGACCCAGAAATTCTGAGGCACAGAAATTTCAGGCATTGTTTGCAGTGGGTGCCAGTTCAGATGGGTGATGGATTTCAGGTAAACTGGTTTGTTATTGTTTCTTAGATGCAAGAAGACGGCAACAATCAGTGCACACTTGGTGTGTTAGCATCTATTCTAAGTAAGCTCAGCAAGCATAGTGATGGACCATATAGATTTTAAAACCCTGCTTTACCAGAACTTTTCATGAGGAATATCTAGCTTGAACTTTGAATAGTGTTTTAAGGCCAAAACCCAAGCCAAATACTCACATCAGACTTGTCTGAAATACTTGTTGATTTGGGTGGATTCCTATTCTTGAGGTTCCCAAAATATACTGAGGTTACTATATCTGCCAGGAAGTAACATTTCCACTCATCTGGCAATTCTCCTAGGAACTGAGTATTCAGGGTGTCAAGGCACTGTTCCCAAGGGGCTCCATAAAGTCACCCTTAATTCCTTAAAATTGTCTGGTCATATCTGAGCCTATGCATGTCTCTCTCAAATAGGACATTCCATTCTAAGACTTGGTAAAATAACTAATGTTTCCATTGGTGTCCTGTTACAAGGAAAACAGACTTGTAATGAACTTATACAAATAATTCTAATTATCTTGAAAGAAAGAATACTCACTGAGAGTTTCTGAATTCTGGAGGGTTCAGGAAGGGAGAAAGGTTAAATGTTCCCACTTGTTCACAAAGAAGTATTTTATCATATTTCTGTAGATCATGGTATTTTAAATTACAGTTTCTCTAAATCTGGAAGCACAAACAAGAGTCTCAAAACTATGATCATATCCCTCAATTAATTGAATCCCATATTATTAATTCTTGTTCTGCTGAGTGTAGCTTTTCCATGAGCTCTCCAAATTCCTACCCAGTTTAATTTTATGATTTTATTAAGATCAGAACTTGTATTTTTCAAAAATCCTTTTTAGGAATCTCCTTGATGATGAAACACATTTTACAAGGCATTAAAACAATACTATAAATGACAAGAGAATCACAAAGGCACATGGTTAAGGATCTGATGAGAGTTCATTATAATGCAGTTGACAAGGAAATCTGGTTAATTCTGGGACACATAACATTTCAATAATTAGCCTATCGGGGGATGACCTTATACTAAGACGTATTAAAACTTCAGGAATTTCATAGAATTTCTAAAGCAGTTATAGGATTTCCCCCTACAATATAACTCCAGGATTCCCATCTTGTCTTTGACAATGCTTCCCAAGTAACTTAACATACCAAATAAGCCTAATTAATGTAAAAAAAAAAAAGTATTCATTTGCAATTTATATCCTGGGCAGTTTGTTAAAAACCTCAGAAAGCTTTAGACTATATGCCTAAATAGGATTAAGGATCATGACAAAACTCAGTAGTTATATTTAACCAAGGTGGCCACAAGAGATTTTGTGGAAGAAAAAGGAATTGTGGACAAAACTTAGCTTCTTTGATATTGAGAAATTTCAGCCCTCTTAAGTTTTCAGAAACCTGATAAAGACAAAACATAAAAACAAAAACAAAAACAAATAAACAAAAAACACTTTGCTTTTCTTGGAAGGTAAAGAAAATTAAAGAAAAAAAATTTGCTCAAAAACTTTTTTATCAAGAGCAGATCAACAATCCAGGAAAATTTGTTCCTTTTAATGGAGAGAAAATGCAGAATTTCAATCTTGTACCATTGTACCTTTAAATTCCCTTCATTTCAATCTTAGTCCTGACCATAGGTAAGTTTTTTTCCAAAGTTCTCCTTCACTAACTTTCTACAACTTTCTTTTTCATTCAGATTTTGTCTTAAGACTTTTCTTTCTGAATAAACAGTCTCAATTTAGGACAAAATTACTTTTTTTTAAAATTTCCTAAACGAAAATATATTCTCATTCCTTATATTGTTCTTATCAGAAATACATCTTACTTTTCTTCCATTCACTGTTGCTTCCCTTATCATTTCCAGGAATCTCAATTACACAGAATTTTAAGTTTTACAAACCTTTGTCTCCAGTGAAAACTAAGTAGTAACAAATCCTGAACTGTTACACCAGAATTCTGTATATTGACATTGCATTATTAAAGCAAATATTAAAAAAAAAAAAAAAACTTATTTCAACAAAGAGAGAGCCCAATGGAACACAGATCAGAATGGAATAGAGAAAATAATACAGAAACAGGGACCTTATAAGCAATACAACAGCACTAAATTCACATCTTTCAATAGTTACTCTGAAAGTAAATAGGCTAAATGTCCCAATCAAAAGACACAGGGTATCCAGTCAGATAAAAAAACAAGATCCACCAATATGCTTCCTGCAAGAGATGATTTTAGATACAAAGACACCTCCAGATTTAAAGTGAGGGGGTGGAAAACAATCTATCGCACTAATGGACATCAAAAAATAGCTGGGGTGGCAATCCTTATATCAGGCTTGGTAATTTTATTTTATTTTTTAAAATATTTTATTTATTTATTTGACAGAGATAGAGAGTGAGCAGGAGAGCAAGCAGAGCAGGAGGGTGTGGCAGAGAGAGAGGGAGAAGTAGACTCCCTGTTAAACAGGGAACTCAATGTTGGGCTCCATCCCAGAACCTGAGGTCATGAACCCAGCCAGAGGCAGACACTTAACTGACTGAGGCATCCAGGTACCCAGCCACAGTAGGTTTTAAACCAAAGACTGTTAGAAATGAAGAAGGACACCATGTCATAATTAAAGTGTCTATCCAACATGATGATCTAACAACTATAAATATTTATTCACCTATGTGTCCTTAGTCTTAGATCACATCACTCCCCTCTACACTGTGATGCCTCAAGACTGAGGCCCGGAGTGCTCAAGTGACTTGTGCATGGTCATACAGCCAATAACTGGCAGAGCCACCTACAAATGGTGGACTCTTCTTCGACTCCAGAGCAACTAACATGCATGGTGAGAAGCCTGCTCCTCATCTTCTCCACCCAAACACCAAAGACTCCTTAATTTCATCCCTTTGGCCATGGCCCTGGTCCTCCCTGAATTCTGAACCTCAAGGCTCAGAGTCCAGTACAGTGCCTGTTTACATCCAACATCGTCAGGCAGGTCTCTTCCTTTCTCCCACGGGTGCACCACACACCCTCCCCTGGTGTCCATCAGGCTGCTCATTCTCTGTTCCATGTCCTTGAGTGATCTCTTTAGAATGCTGTAATCCACATTGGGGTGGAAAGTGTGAATATACACCTTCCTTCCCTAGCTCCCTCCTTGCACTCATCTGAAGTTTTGCAGGGGGAGCACAGCTGCAAGGACAACAAACATGGGGTTCTTCCTGTGTGTTGTTTATAAGAATCCCCTTGCACAGAGCCTAGCCTTTAGAATGTAATAGGCTCCTTTGGTCTCCACCCCCACTGCCTGCCCACCTAACCTCTGGGCCAGCATTTTACCTGCTTGGCTCCCCAGAAAGAACTCTTGCACCCTGGCTAGCTCTCTTCCCTTCCCCTGCACAGGTGTAGTCCTAGGCATTGGAAAGGAGCTTGATGGAGAAACATGCCCCCCAGCATGCGTGGGACTGAGTGTGCTCCATGCCACATCATCTGCTTTAGGGTTATGGGGATGGCAGACTTCACGCTGTACACATTTTGCCCTGATAAGCCAACCTGAAAACATGGCACAGAGCATGGAATTGGCTTCAGGACCCTGGCGATCTGGCTGGCTGATGCAGCTGCCTGTGCCTGCCTGCCTCCCTTCCATGGCTCCAGTACTTTCCTATGAGCATCTTCCCTGGGTCCTGTGACTCAGGCTCTGCCTCCAGTGCCCCAGGCCCTCAGTGCAAGCTGCCAACAGGAAGTTCAGGTGCCATGGACTCCAGCTGGCCAGGCCTGCGGACCTCTCAACCCAACCCCTGTGCTGACCAACGTGGGCCTGGGTGCCAGATGGGACTGGAGCCCCCTTCCTGCTCAACCTCAGGGGCCTCCTCTGAAGCATGAATGAGGATGTGTGGCCAAGAGCACAGGAGGTAAATGAGCCACTTCTTCCACTCAGCACCACTCCTGGGATAGGCTGGGTCAAGCTACTGCCCATCTGCTGCCCTGTGACCTCAGCAGGGCCAACGAACAGCCTGCTCCCTGGAGGAGGAGAGAGCAGAGATGGAGCCCTAAGACACACATTCTGAAGCCAGAAATCTAAAGGAATTATGCATGTGGGCTGATGTTGCAAAGAAAGTGGCAGGCACCATGCTGCCATGACAGCCACTTAGGCTCATAGCAACCCCAGAGGGGGTACCCAGTGACTGCTCTATATTCCAAATCATCCCTACTCCATCCCGACTCAGACCTAAGCTGGAACCCCTGTGGCCCCTCCAAGGTCAGGTGGCATACAAAGGACCTAGGGTATAGTAGGCACTCATTCAATGTTTAGAGACTCTGTGGAATATTAATGGTGGTAGAGGGCCCTGAGGCTCCATATTTAACCCACCCCGGGATCACCCTTGGATACTCAGCCCCCATATTCCCTCCCATCAATGTCTGCTGGTCAATGAGTCTGGGAGGGCTGCAGTAGACAGAGTGCTGGCCAGGGGACCAGAGGCTCTGGGTCTCATGTCTCCTCCAGAACACTCAGCAAATAAGGACAAGAACTGCTCAAGCTGGGACCAGACAGATGGACAAAGGGCATGCCCAGGACCCCTGGCTGCAGCAGGGTTGTGAAGCTCGTCCAGGGACAGGGATTCATACCCAATTCCCCATGATGCCCACACAGCCACTGTCTATAGGGTGCCATCAGCACCTTAGTAAACACTGTCCTGGTCCCATAGTAGAGGCCACTGCTTTATTGTAGGAAAATCCTTTCTTGTGGGTTGAACTGTGTCTTTTATAAAGATACCTTGGTGTCCTAACCCCCAGTATCTGTGGATGCCACCTTACATGGACACAGGCTTTTGCAGGACTTGCAGTTAGGAGGAGGTCGCACTGGGTAGGGAGGGGCATAATCCAATGACTGGCTTCTTTATTGGAGGAAAATTTGGTTTTATTTATCAAGGATTTCAATGCACTTGTCTTTTATTATTATTTTTTTAAGATTTTATTTATTTATTTGACAGAGATGACAAGTAGGCAGAGAGGCAGGCAGAGAGAGAGAGAGAGAGAGGAGGAAGCAGGCTCCCTGCTGAGCAGAGAGCCCAATGTGGGGTTCGATCCCAGGACTCTGGAATCATGACCTGAGCCGAAGGCAGAGTCTTAAACCACAGAACCACCGAGGCACCCCTGCACCTGTCTTTTAATCCAGCAATTACACTTCTAGAAATCTACCTGACATAAATGATTGCAAATGCTGTGTCCTGAGTCCTGCAAATACAATCTCAAACTAACAATCCCCCAAAACACCAAAATGAGGTATCTATGGGTCTTTTCAATGACACCCAGAGTCAACAGGACTACCTTAAAGTTTGAAGGTCACTAACAGCAAAGGTACTTGCAAATGTAATGGCAAATGTTGGATAGATGACCATGAGCAAGGTATTATAATAGCTAATTCACACGGTGATCCAAAGTGTTCCATGTTATCAGTTCCTGAAGACGAAGACAAAGCATATTTGGAAAAGCACTTTAGGATCCAGAAATCATTTGACAAATACCGAGGCAATAAGAAGATCCAAAGGTCCTTAGAAATGGAGAGAAATTTGGATACACTCCTGGGAGAGCTTCATGTGAGCATGGAAGCTGAGACTGGAGCAAGGTGTTACAGTGTTGTGACTTATAAGAAGAAAATCTAGTCATTCAGATGAGAAAATGTGTGGCTCACATAAGTGTCTTTGTGCAGAGTGACAAAGGTGTCTCTTATCATGTTAATGAGGATGTGGGCAGCTCACCAGGAGAACCACCTTTGTGATCAAAGGGTTAAAATAAACTGTCCCACCCTTGGCTTCTGGGGACCAGAGCAGGGGATCATGTCCAATCAATGGCCAATGGCCAATGCTTTCATCAGTCTAGCCTGTGGAATGAAGCCTCCACAAAAACCTTAGAGGACTGGGTTCTGCATGCTTGTGTGGGAAGTAGAGAGAGCAGTGGGCTGCAATGCCTAGAATGTGGCCAGAACGTGGCAAGGGTCAGCAAGTGCCAGCCTCCTTTGCATTCTACCTTTTGTAGGTTTTCTGATTGGCCCTCGGATTGTTTTCAAGAACTCTGGGTTCAACTCATGCCTCCCTTAGAATGTCTGCTCCAGATCTTGTCCTAGAGTGATCATACAAGCCACAGGAATACTGGCTCACACTCTGAACATGGCAAGGGCACCAGCTCTTCCCCTGGAAGTCTGCAGACCATGTTGGCCTTCAGGTGTTTCCCAAGAAGCTACCAGTATGCACCAGGGAACAGAGAAGGGAAGGGCCTTGCCCAAGGTACTGCTGCTCCAGAGCCCTGTGCTTGGGGGCCTCCCAGATAAGAGGTGGGACAGGCCATCTCTCTGAGCACACCCGTTGGCTTTGCATGCAAGCATCTTCCTGTTGTTCTCTTCCACGAGACCTCTGGGCTTGGCCCTGACATCCACACCTAGAGTTGGGGTAGTGTTGGTGAGGGAGTCTGCTGTGGAAGATCCCAGGATGAGACCAGAGGGCTTGTCAGGGGGTCATTTAAATGGAAACCCACAGCAGATTGCTGTAAGAAGAGGAGGCCTGGAGTCTGTGGAGGGTGTCCACATCACTGCCCTACAGCTATGTCCCCAGGAAATGACTGAATCTATCTGGGATCCATTTCTTCTTTAGACCTGGGCCTCACAGTGCTTTGTCCCCCAGGATTTGTGACGGCAAACCAAGGCAATGAACAATAAGCATCTCCTCAGTGCCTGGAACAGAAGCGGCATCTATGAAGACAATTCTCCCTAGGACTTATTGGTAGGAAATGTATTTTTCGAGCAACGGCTCAGCTGGGCCCGTGGATTTGACCATCAGGACCAAGTTCCTGGATTCAGGGAGCTGCCCTCAAATATGGCCACTCAGAGCCACCCTTATCCAGTTACACAACCTCCTCTCCAGGGACATTCTTTCCTGTCTGGTAAATGTCGGGCTGTGTAGACACTATGGTGCTGGGCCTGACCTGGGAAGCCAGAAACCCAGCACATTCATGTTTCCCATTTGAGCCCAGTTCTTCTCCCCTTGGCACCATGACAGTGTACTTGGGCCCCAAGTCTTACCTTTCTTCTCGGTGGTGATGATGTGGCCCCCATAACCTACCCCCAGCCCTCCTTCTTCTTCGTAGACAGCCTGAAGATGTACACTGACTCCAGGGCTAGCTCAGTGGCTGTGAATTGCCTCACCATGGTACCCATCTCCACAGTGGTTGAATGTGTTGGGGTTGCTACTAGTCAGGCAGTTAGTGATCTGGTACCCTGCAGGCGGGACAGGAAGGCCACACCTCAGTCACATCACCCTCTCATGGGCCCCGCATTCCTGTCACCCAGCCACCACCACTCTGCCTTCTTTCCCCCACATCCTTCCTCCTCTGCCAACATCTGAGAGGGATTGCACAGTGGTGGTGATGGATGGAGCCTCTGAACACTGGGCCCCATGACCCTCATTCCCTTTCATCATTCCCACCACTGAGACATGGAAACAGTTTCCATGATTCAATGCCCAGTGCTCATAAAACACCCAGTGCTCATCATATCAGCAATTTTAAAACTCCCAAAAAGAAAAAAAAAAAAAAAACAAAAAACAAATTCCAGGACCAGATGCCTTTTTTAAAAACATATAAGGTATTGTTTGTTTAAGGAGAACAGGTTTGTGAATCATCAATCTTACATGATTCACAGCTCTCACCATAGCACGTACCCTCCCCAATATCCATCACCCAGCCACCTTATCCTTCCCAAACCCCCAAGCAGCCCTCAGTTTGTTTCCTGAGATTAAGGGTCTTTTATGGTTTGCCTCCCTCCCTGGTCCCATCTTGTTTCATTTTTTTTCTACCCTCCCTCCCATGAACCCCTGTCCTGCCTCTCAAATTCCTCATATAAGAGAGATCATACGGTATTTGTCTTTCTCTAATTGACTTATTTAACTTAGCATAATACTGTCTAGTTCCATCCACATCATTGAAAATGGCAAGATTTCAATTTTTTATGGCAGCATAGTATTTCACTGTGTGTGTGTGTGTGTGTGTGTGTGATATCTTCTTTATCCATTCATATGTTAATGAACATCTATGTTATTTCCGTAGTTTGGCTATTTTGGACATTGCTGCTATAAACATTGGGGTGCACTTGCCCCTTCAGATCACTGTATTTGTATCTTTAGGGTAAATACCCAGTAGTGTAATTGCTGGGTCATAGGGTAGCTCTATTTTCATCTTTTTGAGGAAGCTCCATACTACTTTCCAGAGTGGCTTCACCAGCTTGCATTCCCACCAACAATGTAGGAGGGTTCCACTTCTCCACACCTTCACCAATACCTTGTTTTCTGACTGGTTAATTTTACCATTCTGACTGGTGTGAGGTGGTATCCCACTATGGTTTTGATTTGTATTTCCCTGATGCTCAGTGATGTGGAGCACTTTTTAATGTGTCTGTTGGCCATTTGGATGTCTTCTTTGCAGAAATGTCATTTCATGTCTTCTGCCCATTTCTGGATTGAATTATTTGTTCTCTGGGTGTTGATTTTCAAAAGTTCTTTACAGATTTTAGATACTAGCCTTTATCTGATATGTCATTTGCAAATATCTTTTCCCATTCTGTCTGTTGTCTTTTGGTTTTGTTGACTGTTTCCTTTGATGTGCAAAAGCTTTTGATCTTGATGAAGTCCCAATAGATTACTTTTGCCCTTGCTTCCCTTGCCTTTGGCATTTTTTTTTAGGAAGAAGCTGATGCAGCTGAGGCTGAAGACGTTGCTACCTGTGTTCTCCTCAAGGATTTTGATGGGCTCCTCTATCACAGTGTGGTCTTTCCTCAATTTTGAGTCTATTTTTGTGTGTAGTGTAAGGAAATGGCCCAGTTTCATTCTTCTGTCTGTGGCTGTCCAATTTTCCAAACATTATTGGTTGAAGAAGCTGTCTCTTTTCCACATGGTATTTTTCACAGAAATAGAACAAAGGATCCAAATATTTGTATGATGTCACAAAAGACTCTGAATAGCCAGATGAATGAAGAGAAAGAAGAACTACACTAAAAACATCACACCCACTGATTTCATACTATACAAAGCTAGAGTAATCAAAACAATCTAGTTTTGGCATAAGAACAGACACACACATCACCAGAAGACAGGAGAGAGCCCTAAAGTAGATACACACATCTATGGCCTGGTACCTTATGACGAAGGAACCAAGAATAAACAAGGGGGAAAAAAACAGTTTCTTTCATCAACAGTGCTGGGAAAACTGGACATCCACATGCAAAAGAATGAAACTGCACCACTTTATTGCACAATACAAAGAAATTAACTCAAAATGGAGTCAAGGCTTGAATATAAGACCTGAAATCATAAAACTCTTAGCAGAAAACACAGGGTTTGAAAAGCTCCTTGGCATAGGTCTTGGTAGTGATTGTTTTAATTTGATACCAAAGTAAAAACAAACAAACAAAAAACATGTGGGCCTACATCAAACTAAAAAATGTCCAAACAGCAAAGGAAATCATCAACCAAATAAAAAGGCAACCTACAGTATGGGAAAGCATTTCTAAATCATATATCTGATAAAGGGTTGATATTCAAAATATGAAGAACTCAGCAATTCCACAGCAAAACAAAACAAAACACATAAAACCAAACAACAACAACAACAACAACAAAAACCCACAAGCAATCTAATTTAAAAATGGGCAGATCCAAATAGACATTTTCCTAAAGAAGACATATAGGTGGTCTACATGAACATGAAAAGATGCTCAATATCATTAACCATCAAGGAAACACAAATCGTAACCATAAGAGAAACCACTCCACACCTATTAGAATGACCATTATCAAAAAGATAATAAATATTTATGGTGACTAACATAACAATAAAAAAAAAGACAGAAATAGCAAGCTCTTGTAAAGATGTGGCAAAAGATATGCATTTCATCTATGCATAAATATGTGCATAGAGTAAAACTCTTGTGCACTGTTACTGGGAGTATAAATGGGTACGGTCACTATGGAAAACAGTACAGAAGGTCCTTAAAAAAAAAAAAAAAAAAAAAAAAAAAGAGAAATAGAACTACTATAGGATCCAGCAATTTCCTTTATGCATATCTGAAGGAAATGAAAACATGAACTCAAAAAGGTATATTCACCCCCGTGTACACTGCAGGATTATTTACAACCATGAAAATATACAAACAACCTAAATGTCCATCAGTGGATGAATAAAAATATTGTTGTAGATATACACAGTGAAATACTACTAAGCCATAATAAAGGATGAAATCTTTCCATTTGCAACACTGTGGCCCTTGAAGGCATTATGCGGAGTAAAACAGGCCAGACAGAAGGACAAATGCTAGAAATCACTTACATGTGGAACTTTAAAACAAATAAAAGAAAAACAAAAATCTGAGCACATAAGATAGAAAAGAAGGGGGGGTGACAGAAGTAGGGGGTTAGAGGTGCGAGAAATGGGTGAAGGGATCAAAAGGAAAAAGAAAACAAGCCCAATTATAGCATCTTCTTTTTTTTTTTTTTTCAATTAAGTAATCTGCATCCCCAAAGTGGCTCAAACTCCTAAACCTGAGATCAAGAGTTGCATTCTCCACTGACCGAGCCAGCCAGGGGACCCAAATTATAGAATCTTCTGATACTTAATGTATTGAGAAAGGGAAAAGTAATTTAATCTATGATATTTTAAGGGCTATTATATATTTGGTAAATTTAAAATGAAAGAACACAGACTCCAGAGCCACAAACTCAAGTCTGTTTCTGGTTTTAATATTTACTATGACATTGAGCAAGTTACTTCTTTTTTATTTTTTAATTTTATTTATTTGAGAGAGAGAGAGAGAGTGGGTAGAATCAGGGGGAGGAACAGAGGCAGAGGGAGAAGAAGACTCCCAGCTGAGCAGTGAGCCTGACCTAGGGTTCGATCCCAGGAACCTGGGATTATGACCTGAGCTGAAGGCAGAATCTTCACCAATTGAACCACCCCAGTGTCCCTACTTAACCTCCTTTGTGCCTGTTTCCCCAACTCTGAGGATAAGATGAATATTTGCTTTTTGAATATCTTTTATTTTTAATTAATAGTTTTTAAAATTAAATTAGATAGAGATCACTTAGAATAATACCAATGGCAGGAAGTCCTCAAAAATTTTAATATTTAAAAATAATCTTATTATCGGGGTGCCTGGGTGGCACAGTAGGTTCAGCAGCTGACTCTTGATTTTGGCTCAAATCATGATCCCAAGCTCCTGGGAGAAAGCCCTGCACCAGGCTCCACACTCAGCGGGGAGTCTGCTTGAGGATTCGCTCTCTCGCTCTCCCTCTCTGGCATACGCATGTGCATGCACTCACTTTTTCTCTCTAAAATAAATAAATAAATATGTCTTTAAAAAATCTTATCCTGAACCTTTGGTGGTTGCATAATCATGAGCATTATAACTTTTCATACTTGGGCAGCATCTCCTAGTTTACAAAGCATGTTTACATACATTCTCTTATTTGAGTCAGAATATGGTCCTGAGAAAATTTATCGTTTATATTTTATGGAGAAAAAAAAAATAAAGTGAGACTTAGAGAAGGGGTGTTCTTTGTCCAAAGCTGCAGAGCTAACAAATGATCTTCTGATTCTCAGTCCAATGGAGGAGAAAAAGAAAAAAAAATCCAAACACTGTAACAAGAGCCAAAGAAGGGCACTACAAACTGATAATGGAATAATGCAGTAAGAGGATACAACATTTATAAATATTTACCTACCCAACAGAGGAGCAACTAAATATGTAGAGTATATATGAACAAACCTAAGAGGAGCAACCAGCTCCAATACCGTAGGGAACTTTAATACCTCACACTCTATCAATGGATACAACATCCAGACAGAAGATCACAAAGGAAACATCAGCCTCAGACAACCCGTTACTTAGACGGACTTGACAGATACACACAGAACCCTCCATCCAATCGCAGCACATGAAATACACATGGAATACAAAGAACATGCTCCACCATAGATCATATATGAGGCCACAAGACAAGTCAATAAACTCCAGAAGCCTAGAATTTTCACAAATGATGACTGAAATAAAATCAACCATCTTTTCCAACCACAGTGGTATGCAACTAGAAATCAATCACAAGAAGAAAACCAGAAATCCATAAACACAGAGATTAAGTGACATTCTACTGAACGGATCTCTGGGAAAACCAAAGGAGAAACCAAGAAATACTTTGAAGCAATTGAAAATGTAATACAATGAGCAAAATTTTAGAACATAGAAAAAGGGGTTCTAAAATGGGGCAAGTGGGGGGAAGACAAGATGGCGGGGAAGTAGGAGGAGGCGCCATTTCAACCTGTACCCTAAAGTGAGCTGATTACCTACCAAAGAACTCCGATCACCCATGAAATCAGCCTGAGATCAGAATTATACACGTCTGGATCTCTACGGGGGCGGAAGACGCCAGTGGGCAGGTAAAGTGGAGTGGGAATGTCGGACTGATATTGGAAGATAAACAAAAGGGGGAGGGAACCACCAGAGGCGACCGATTGGAAAGGAATACCCCAGTATGAGAGTGCCCTGCATCTGAGGACCAGCATTAACTTGGAGTCTGGTTGAAAGCACTCAA
>JAHRIG010000025.1:67486124-67516765 GCA_020311275.1 Eira barbara | reverse complement strand
GTAGTTGTTTCAAATGATATATCAGTAATCACAAATATATTGGCCAATAAAAAGTAGTTCAAAGAATGCTAATATATGGGATAACTAACCCTAGTCCAAACTTGAAGGGTTTGATGAATCTTCTCAGACACTGGGTTTAAGAAACCATCACAATAAATTTGAGTAAAAGAGAGGAGAGCAATGGAGTAGCACCTGGAGGAAGACTAGAGAACTTAATTAAAAAATCTATAAAATATGGTATATACATAAATAATTTTAAATATATTAAAAAACAGGCAAAAGCACAAGAGAAACTAGAGGTTCCAGTTAGAAAGAAAATAACTGCTGGAATATCTAGAGAGAGAGTCTGGAACCTTAGAGGGCTTGATTCAACCAGGGAAGAAGTCTAAGAATCTATAGGAAGGATGGACAGAAAGGACCAGCAGATATTCAAGACACATGGAGATGTGAGGTGCAAAGTTTGTCAAGTACTTACTTGATGATACTAAGGAAATAGTACTCTCTGTTGAGAGTGAGGATATGTAATCCTTTGTATCTACTATCTCTTCAGGACTATGTGCCCTAAAGGAAGGTGATGATCAATGTGCCGTAACAGAAGATGCATCTATTTCTCCAATAAGAGGAACAACTCCATCTGGGTACAAGGGAGAAAGAAGAAAAGGAGATTGTCCAACGACTCAAGGAAAGTGAACTCAGAATGACCCAACAGAACGAATGCCTGAAAGAAATTTACAGAGAGCTGACTAATATGTGCCACAAGCCTAAAGTGGGGCTGCTCCAGGTGAGAAAGGAGGGTCCATCCACAGAGGCAAGAATCCTTTTTTGGGAAATGTTGCCATGGCATGGAAATGTTAGCCACATACAACATTTCTCTCAGCTGAGAGATAATGCTTGTTTCCATTTATTTCCTCATATCCTGGTAATCCTTGAGAGACTTTTACCCTCTTACTATGTCACCCTAGACAAAATTATTGCTGTGTAATCAGACAACCAACCACATGAGATATTTATCCAAAAGCAGCAAAAAACCCTATAACCAGAGGGAGGTTAAATTTGTTGGGGTAATTCCCAATTTTTGTTACCTTAATCCATTGTCACTCTCTCTTCTCCACACCCACCCTCCAACCCTCAGCCCCAGAAATAACTTGTTGAAGATACTAAGTTTTTGCCATTTCCTTAGACAAGAATTGTTGAATTTGGTAAACAATATCAGTGCATGCTATATATACTTTTTATATATAAATTCACTGTTTCACTTTCGTTGTAAACAGTCAGATCTCTTCTTGGGGAGAAGACTGAGTCCTGAGCGACAGTGGAAACCTAAATCATAATACATCACTACACAGTCCCTTCCTGACCTCCTTGCTTCCTTAATACAAACTGAGGAAGCCTGACATGCCTTAGTGTCAGTTCTATTATGAAGGTAGCCTCTGTTCCTTTGAGGAGAATAAGAGAACAAGTACATTACTGAAACAAACAAGAATACTAGAGAATATGCAAAGTAACAAAACTTTTATGGTTAACATTATTTTTTTTTTTTAATTTCCGTGCAGGATTGGGAAATGTACTGCAAAGGTGAGTTTGCACTACCAATTTCTGATTGCTGAGGAAGTCTCTTGGTCTTGTCGATAATGTGGATGTACATGTTTTGCATTCAACATCACCCCTGTGGCTTCTATTTTTTTTTTAATTTATTTATTTTCAGCATAACAGTATTCATTGTTTTTTCACCACACCCAGTGCTCCATGCAATCTGTGCCCTCCCTAATACCCACCACCTGGTTCCCCCAACCTCCCACCCCCCGCCCCTTCAAAACCCTCAGGTTGTTTTTCAGAGTCCATAGTCTCTCATGGTTCACCTCCCCTTCCAATTTCCCTCAACTCCCTTCTCTCCATCTACCTTTGTCCTCCATATTATTTGTTATGCTCCACAAATAAGTGAAACCTTATGATACTTGACTCTCTCTGCTTGGCTTCTATTTTTTTAAGTTTTATTTATTTATTTTAAAGAGAAATTTGGGGAGAGGGGCAGAGGAAGGGAGAGTATCTTAAGCAGACTCCCTCCTGAACATGGAGCCTGACATAGGATTGTATCCCAGGACCATGAACCAAAATCAAGAGTCTGACGCATAACCTATTGTGTCACCCAGACTCCCCTACCTTCTATTTTTTTTTTTTAATTTTCAGCGTAACAGTATTCATTGTTTTTGCACCACACGCAGTGCTCCATGCAATACATGCCCTCCCTAATCCCCACCACCTGGTTCCCCCAACCTCCCACCCCCCCCGCCCCTTCAAAACCCTCAGGTGGTTTTTCAGAGTCCATAGTCTCTCATGGTTAATCTCCCCCTCCAATTTCCCTCAACTCCCTTCTCCTCTCCATCTCCCCATGTCCTCCATGTTATTTGTTATACTCCACAAATAAGTGAAACAATATGATAATTGACTCTCTCTCTCTGCTTAACTTTATTTCACTCAGCACAATCTCTTTCAGTCCCATCTATGTTGCTACAAAAGTTGGGTATTCATCCTTTCTGATGGAGGCATAATACTCCATAGTGTATATGGACCACATCGTCCTTATCCATTCGTCCGCTGAAGGGCATCTTGGTTCTTTCCACAGTTTGGCGACCATCGCCATTGCTGCTATAAACATTGGGGTACAGATGGCCCTTCTTTTCACTACATCTGTATCCTTGGGGTAAATACAAAGTAGTGCAATTGCAGGGTCATAGGGAAGCTCTAGTTTTAATTTCTCGAGGAATCTCCACGCTGTTCTCCAAAGTGGCTGCACCAACTTGCATTCTCACCAACCATGTAAGAGGGTTCCCCTTTCTCCACATTCTCTCCAATACACGTTGTTTCCTGTCTTGCTAATTTTGGCCATTCTAACTGGTGTAAGGTGGTATCTCAATGTGGTTTTGATTTGAATCTCCCTGATGGCTAGTGATGATGAACATTTTTTAATGTGTCTGGTAGCCATTTGTATGTCTTCATTGGAGAAGTGTCTGTTCATGTCTTCTGCCCATTTTTTGATATGATTATCTCTTTTGTGTGTGTTGAGTTTGAGGAGTTCTTTATAGGTCCTGTATATCAACCTTTTGTCTGTACTGTCATTTTCAAATATCTTCTCTGATTCCGTGGATTGCCTCTTTGTTTTGTTAACTGTTTCCTTTGCTGTGCAGAAGCTTTTGATCTTGATGAAGTCCCAAAAGTTTATTTTCACTCTTGTTTCCTTTGCCTTTGGAGACATATCTTGAAAGAAGTTGCTGTGGCTGATATCGAAGAGGTTACTGCCTATGTTCTCCTCTAGGATTCTGATGGATTCCCGTTTCACATTAAGGTGTTTTATCCATTTTGAGTTTATTCCTTCTATTTGTTTTAAAAGAAGGGTGAAGCCCTTCATCTCCTTGGTCTCAGAAGTTTTCTTCTTATGTGGCTGGATTCAAATATATTTAAAAATTGTGTGACATTCTGTGCAATAGGACTAGCACATCCTATTATAGGCAGGACCTCAGAGGGAATGGTTTCCTGCTGCCCTTGGGTGTGTGTGGGGGGAGTCAGACACTCAGGACCAGGCTGCTAGTCTAGAATTAGAGTCTCTTGCTGAATGGGAAAGAGAAAAGCTTTTTGATTCAGTGAGCTTTCCCTATTTAGACACTGAATGTGTCATTAGTGATTACTTGAACACTGAAATCCCAAAGGCTTTGCCTGAATCCTCTGCTCTCTGCAAGACCCCCAGCATCTTTGCTTTACCTGAGGTGGGGCAGAGGGTGGAAATGATCCTCACTAATTTTATAAATGGAATAATACCTGAGAAGAATGGTGAAGTTGGGATTTTATATAATTTAAATTTAGAAAAAAGGTAAGGCAACACTTCTTATATCCCCAGGAGTGTCGAATATAACATACCCAATTAACCAAAGTGGGAGAATTTTGATGAAAACTCTTTGATTAAAAACTGCTACTTTTATAACAGTTGTGTGATTGATCTTTGGCCCAGAAGTATAAGTGACATCATCCTTTACAGGACTGAATTGGTGCAAATGGAGAAGCCTCAGCCTGTGAACCCAGAGCTCACATCACAGAGCATCACGGGAATCCTAGATATACTGAATGAGTTCAGAGGTAAGAGTCAGCCCTTTCACAATCAGTCCTCGATCACTTTAGTGGTTCTTAGGAATGAGCCTTCTTTCCTTTTAATTTTATTTTTTTTCTGACATGAATGTAGTATATATTTTCCAAAATCATCCTTTTCTCTTTGGAAAGTCATATTAAAGTGAGCAAGACTAAATTTCACAACTTATACTTTCCTTAAAATGCAAAGCAAAATACGTATTTTTTGTGACATATGACACACAGAGCAGAGAAGAGCAATCGTCAGGTTGGTCACGTGGTTAGGAAGAGATAGAATATTTAGTTTTCAGAGTTGCAAACACTACTATATGTTTATATAGTTTACTCCACTCTTGAAAGTTTAAGTATGGTAGTTGTGGTCTCTAATTTATTCTATCTTATTTTATCATTCATTGTACAAAGAATATTTATGACTCAGAAACTCAGAGAGTTTTGACAGATAAAAACCAAAATTGTAATTGAATAATTTTAATGTTATTAGATCAATCTCAAAACCACTAAAAGGCAAGAGACATGTATGTAAACAGGACTCAACCCTAGTATAACTACAGTAGAGAGCATGTCTAGAGAGCAGAGAGCCGAAATTGAGATTCAACTGAATCAAACATCTGAACTAATAATGTAAAACCAGAACATTTTTTCAGAAGCTTCTAAACTATGCATATGTTGATTTCTCTAAAATTTTTGACATTTAAAAAATGCAATGACTAACAGTTATATCCCAGTAAACACCCAATATTAGCTAAGTGGTGTCTATTGATTAAATAGTAACAAAGAAAAACAACACAAGAAAATTCTCTAAAGAAAAAAAGAAATTAGGTGTGTCCTAAAATAAAATATCCAGATTGACATTAAATGACTGCTTCCCAGTTCATAATATGTTTGGATGTTTTTCCTTTTTCTGTATGATTGAAGGGTTTCTGTGTGCTATAGAGGTAGTGGCAACTCTTGGTCTTCATAGATAAGCCAGTCTGAATTCTCTTTACTCTGTTTTGTGTTGACTCTGAGGAAGGGAAATGAAGAGTGTAGCTGGTGGGTAGAGAACCCCTATGCCTCGGGACATGGAAATTCCATTGGCTGACATTATTTTTACCTCTCTCTAAGGTAGCTAATATTCTGAGTCAAGAAGCCACCGGTAGCTCCAGGAGTCTTTCTATGGATGCTGGAAGTTGGGACCCTTGGATTCACAACAACAAGGCATATCCGGAGAGTACAAGGATCCCGAGAGCTTTGCAGCCCAGGGACCTCAGGTCATTACCTCCAGTAGGCATTACTGGGAAGTGGATGTCGCATGCTCCTCAAATTGGATTCTTGGAGTCTGTTAAGATTCCTTGACCAGGGATCCTGATGGCATTATTCACCCTGTGGAAGCATGTCTTCTGTTTTCTTTGAAGATGAACAATTCTTACGATCTCTCTACCAAATCCCCACCTCTATCTCAATATTGAAAAAGTCTCTGTGTCAGATTGGAGTTTTTCTTCTGGATTATGACAATGGAACTGTGAACTTCTGTGATGTTTGCAAAGGTTCCCTCATATATAGTGTCCCTCCTCTCTCCATCACTTTCCCTCTGAAGCCTTTCCATTGCTTTGGTGTGCCCTGAAAAATAAAGTTTCATGCACATTTATTTGCTGAATTCCCATGTCTGAGGGAATTCCTGTTCTGAAACCTTTTCATGTGAGGAAACAGGATAATAGTGGTCTTTGAGCACACTGCAACTTAGGGGAACAGAACTATTGTATGTTTACAAAACTGTATAGCCACATTGAGTATATCAATTTGTTTAATAAATTTTCTTTTAATAAAAATTATTTATTTTGGAGTGTTTTCTGGAATATAACTAATGTCTTTTCCTCTTTATTTTTTAAAGATTTTATTTATTTATTTATTTGACAGACAGATCACAAGTAGGCGGAGAGGCAGGCAGAGAGAGAAGGGAGGAAGCAGGCTCCCTGCTGAGCAGAGAGCCTGATGCGGGGCTCGATCCCAGGACGCTGCGGGGCTCGATCCCAGGATGCTGGGATCATGACCCGAGCCGAAGGCAGCGGCTTTAACCCACTGAGCCACCCAGGCGCCCCGTCTTTTCCTCTTTTTTAATAACAGTTTAGTGAGATGAAATTTGCATACAATTAGTCATTCCTTTAAAGTATGTAGTTCAGTGGTTTTTGGTTATATCCAAAGTGTTGTGCAACTATCATAACTACTTTATCCCAGCACATTTCCATCACCCTCCCCAAAAAGACACTAATATTGACTGCCTTCCCATCCCTCCTCAATCCCAATTCTCCTTGCAGTTTTTATGAATTTCTGACTATTATATACACTTCATGCAAATTGAGTCACACAGTGTGTGGCTTTTTGTCTTTGGTTTCTCCCACAAACACAAAGTTTTCAAGTGTTTCCAAGGCTTCTCTGCATTGTGAGCAATGTGTTTTTCTTGCAGATTCGAACAAGACTGGCGTGGAAGAAATGCAGTGGTATATATCTCAGTTTAATAAGCAAAAGGAGAGGTGCTTAGTCTTCTCATCAAGTCTGACCTTGTTGGATCGATACAACTATCTGACAGACATTATCCTTTCTGTAAATCCCAGTCACATCTTGGCCAAAACAAACTCTTGCTAATATCATTCTCTGATCAAAATATCTGAAACACTCAGGCCCTTGGTTTTCCTCATAAACTACAACCAAGGTCAAATTTCAGTATCATGACAATCTTTCAGGTAAACGTTTTCAGAGCTAGCATAGAAAATGGATAGTTAACTCACAGGAACTCATATAAAGAGGCAAATGTTCATTTAGCATGTTGTATCGGTTCTTGTAATTTCTGTCTATAAGGAATCCCACACATTGAACCTGTGATAAGGAGAACATGAGGAGCTATTTGTCTATTTCTCATATCAAGGGAATGCAGCCTGGTATTTTTATTTTCCTCCTCAGTAAAGATAGTCTTGAGCATGGGGCTATAAGTCTATAAACGTTTTACGAAAATTCCTTCCTTCTCCGGAATCATTTTTACAGAGATATCTAAAATTTGCAATTTTCGGGGTGCCTGGGTCGCTCAGTGGGTTAAAGCCTTTGCCTTTGGCTCAGGTCATGATCCCAGGGTCCTGGGATCGAGCCCCGCATCGGGCTCTCTGCTCAGCGGAGAGCCTGCTTCCCCTCCTTCTCTCTCTGCCTGCCTCTCTGTGTGCTTGTGATCTCTGTCTGTCAAAAAGATAAAAAATCTTTAAAAAAAAATAAAATAAAATTTGCAATTTTCTATATGTTTTATAAAATACAAATCTTAATAGACCAAGAAAAATGTTTACAAAGGTAGTGGGCAAATAACAGTAGGTAGAAAATAATAAAATGCAAATCAATAGATAAATACTAATTACCTAGTAGAAAATATGCAAATATGATGAACAAATTCATAAATGAAGAATCCTTAGTAAATTCATACCACCTAAGTAATAGGAAAATGTATTATTAGGCACTGATGACATTTCCACATTCCCCTGATAGTTTGGCAACAAAAATGTTTAGGTATTGAATTTAAATAATAAAAATATAAATATGCTGATAATATTTATGGTCAACTACAGTGTAAAATAAAGAGGCTTTCCACAAACTGGTATGCTGTTTTAACACACAATTTAGTACCTTCCCAGTGAAAAAACTCTCAATTCCTTTTAAACTACTTTTAATAAACTAAACAATACCAGGAAATATGTAAGAGATATTCATTAAAGCATTATAATTCCAATTATTGAAAAGCCTATAAAAGTCTGTCCTGGATTTAATGACTTAATTATAGAGAACAAAGTAGGGAAGGAGAGAATTAGTAACTTTACAGGAAGAAATCTGGCAAACAGTACCTTAACCAACTGATCAAATTTAATATCACTACTGATGTCATACAAATAAGATGACATGAGTTGATAAGCAGGGAACTTCATCTCCATGGTCTTAATAACTAATAATGGACCCTAGTCTACAAGGACAAGACATATGCACAAAAGTGATCTATTTTACCCCAAGAAGTAGAGGTAGTAGCAGAAGGAAATATATTTCTAGGACATGTAAGACAGACTTTGCACCAAAGAATTTCCATCAAAATGATTAAGTCATAAAGTTTTTCCAAGATGAAATACTCATTTCTTCCTCATATTTGGGAGAAGATCACTTTCTCAGTTTTATTACCATAGAAAAGCAAAGACTTCTGGATGGGATGATTCTATATAAATGTAGGTGTATATATTAAGGAGTGTGTGTGTGTGTGTGTGTGTGTGTGTGTGTGTTTGAAATCGATCTAAGGAGAAACCAGCTTTAGGTCAATGACCCTCAAACCACAGCAAGTGTTGGAATCATCTGATAAAGAGGGATTGTTAAAACAAATATTTATGTGTCCCATTCCATGGGATTTGATCCAGAAACTCTGCAATGACATTCCAGAATTTAACAGTTATAATCTATCCCTAGTTGGTGCTGATGTTGCTAGACTGATATTCACAATTTGAAAAACACTGCTTTAGACATGAATTGTACAAAATTCAGAAGTGATATTAATTCAAAAGCTGTTTAGAGATGTTTTCAAAGAATTGTTTGATGCCTTAAGCTAATTTATGGGAGCAGGTTTCTCATGGATTCAAAAACCAATGAACAGTTTTAATGATTTCTGAATAAAGGTGTGTAGTAACTCTAGGAAACCAAAAAAAAAAAAAAAAATAGTCACTAGAAAGACTATAAAAACATTGTTCTTGGCTACATTTTTTTTCTTCTATTACTCTTTGAAGATTCTTTTCAGGAGATCAATGTGAAGCACAGCAACCAGTTATGCTGCAGAAAGTCCTGGCAAGGTCCTGAGAGACATTGCCCTAATATAAACAGTGGTACTTGTTTTATTTGTTTGTTTTGTTGCATTTTATATTTAATTTTATTATGTTATGTTAGCCACCCCACAGTACATCATTAGTTCTTGAGGTACTGTTCCATGGTTCATTGTTGGAGTATAACACCCAGGGCACAATAGTCCCCGTAAAACAAATCTTGCTTGTTTTCAAAACTCATCTGATGAGTACCAAATTTCAATATAAAGATCACTGCATACCACTACTTTAACAATTTCTGTCAGCCAGCCTCAGAATCTGCTACATTTCTTAAATGTATTAGAAGTTTGACTGTATATCCCTAGTTTTATTAAGATCACATTTTAGGGGGTCCTAGGTGACTCAGTAGATGAAGCATCTGCTTTTGGCTCAGATCATGACCACAGAGTCCTGGGGTCAACCCCTGCCTTGGGCTCCATGCTCAGTGAGGAGTCTGCTTCTCCCTTACTCTTTGCCCCTTCCCCCTCTGCCCATCTCCTGCTTGTTCCTGCAGGCAAGTATGCTCTCTCTCTCTCAAATAAATAATTAAAATATTTTAAAAATCACATTTTAAAGTATACTTGTGTGTTTTACTAATTCTTAACATTGATGTTCGTATCCCTCTCTTACCACTGGTAGTCTGTTAGTTTGTGAGGTCTTGGAAAGGAGAATAGAGGCATCAAAACATTTTTTTTTTAATAACCCATGAGTTATGTCCTCTTCTTAAGCACAAAATATCACCTACTGTGGAAAGTCCTGTCTTATTCAATTTTCTATTTTCAAATAAGGTTTTAAAATGCATTTAGCAGGAGTGCTAAGGGATTATAATTTTATTAATGCTCATGGTCTTAAACACAACTTGGCTGTATGCAAATGGTATTTATGATTTATTTATTTATTCCTGTTTACTCGTGTATTGCTTAATGTTATTTAGGAGCTTCTGGACAAGAAGAAGATTCTGAGAGTTCCTAGAGAGTAGCCCATTTGACATCCAAAAATATGACCACTCTCCTCAATCCCCATGGACACACTTCTGATTCCTTAATTTGGCCCCTATGATTACAGGCCAACAGAACCTAAAGTACTGGGATCTTACACTTTAGAGGGACAAGAGACACTACTCTCAGGTCTCTGGGAGCCTGGTCTCTGGAGACCTGCTATGCCCAAGAACACTTCTCTGGGGCCACACACTCGGGAAGTCGAAGGACTGAGCCCACCACACCAGTGATGGCCCTGCTAACTCCAAGCCCCACTCCACCACATCCCCACAAATACACACACGTTTCTCTGAAAAGGAAGGTTTCCTTGGAAGAAGGCTGCTCCAGCTTGGGAACCTAAACCAGAGCATGAGCTTCCTCCAGTCCTGGAACTACTTTGGCTAGAGCCCGAGTTCCCCTGATCCTCCTTCTAATCCACTCTCTGTACAACATCCTCCTCCCTCCACAGAGTAAGATCTACCCCAGACATCGCCTTACCTGCATGTTTTTTTTTTTTCACCAGTAATATGAGTAGTCAAGATTAAATAATTTTGCCCTTCACTCCCTCCCTTCACACTCATCCGATGGTTGCCTTACTTGAGTCATTGTCCAAGTCTCAAAGCTTGCCCTTTAAATCGCTGACTAGATGCTGGAGCTGCCCGTTGGTTCCCAGTCCCATCTCTGACCCCTTCAAAGCTTATCCTGTGTGTAACAACAGGTAAAGCATGAAGAAAAATTGAACTGGCCAAGATAATTTGGGAAAATTCCGCCAGAGCTTGTCAGGTCTTCTAGAGCTCTCATTTACAACTGGGTGTTGAGAAGGCAGATCCTTTTCTCTGTGCTGGTGGAAATGAGACAGAAGAACACCAGTGAAAGTAGAATGGGGAGATTGGGGCGATTGGGTGATTGGTGGGATCAATGCTCAAGAAAGGATCAGGTTTTGGATTTGGGATGAATTATGGTTTTGACACTTCAAGAATGGTATTCCAGAAGAAAATTGTAGTGGAGATGTCAATTAGATCACTACATTGTGATATGGAGTTTTGCAGATATATATGGACTTAGTGTAAAAATGATAGATAAAGGGCGCCTGGGTGGCTCAGTGGGTTAAAGCCTCTGCCTTCAGCTCAGGTCATGATCCCAGGGTCCTGGGATCGAGCCCCGTGTTGGGCTCTCTGCTCAGCGGAGAGCTTGCTTCCCCTCCTTCTCTCTCTGCCTGCCTCTCTGTGTGCTTGTGATCTCTGTCTGTCAAATAAATAAATAAATAAAATTTAAAAAAAAAAGAATGACAGATAAAGGCTCATGTCATGCTGAATTCCTGCTGGAAAGACATATAGGCTACAATGAGAATACAGATCTCTCAGACAGAGAAAGCAGGGAAGGGGACCGAGAGGAAAACAGGAATTTATGGTACTTGACAAAAAGAAATGCCCAATGAATGTGTAAGTGTGGTAAATGTAAGAACTAATTCTATACTCTCTTTTCCTCCATCTGACTTGGTACCTCCTTGAGACTCTGTTCAAACATCCCTGACATGAAGGGATACATGCCCTTCCTCTGGTGTTTCAGATGCCACACACGTGATAGCCTATGGCGGACTCCTTAATATTTCCAATTCAACTTTTGTCCTGCAGAATGCAAGATCCTAAGTGCTTATCTAGTTCAATCTATGTATCTGGAAGAGTTCTGAGAGATTTCCTTCCTTGGTTCTTCTTCCTAATTACATTTTCTTTCAGTTTTCTAGGGAAGAACCCAGGAAAATCCTTCAGCTTTAATATAATAATTCATGAGTCCTGTTTTCCTCACCCTGCTGCCTCCACTGAGGTCTTAACTACTCTGAAGAAACAATGAATTCAATTCTAGGTCATGAATAAATGTTAGTGAAGTTAATAACCAGAAGCTTTGTGTATCTATTATATTTCCAGCATAGAAAGGCTATAAAATTTCTCTAAACTCCACTCATCTCTTCAATGAACCATTAGTCAGTGGGTTTACTTCTGAAATACAATGTGGGCTTAATATTAGGTAATCAAAAAATCCAATTCCCAGTATTAATATAGCTAAGGAAAATTACACTGATTATGAAAGAAGTGTTTTTTTTTAAATGATTTAATTATTTATTTGAGAAAAAGAGAGCAAGAACAAGCAAGAGTGGAGGGGGAGGGATTGAGACAAGATGGCAGGGAAGTAGGAGGAGGTGCCGTTTCAACCTGTACCCTAAAGTGAGCTGATTACCTACCAAAGAACTCCGATCACCCATGAAATCAGCCTGAGATCAGAATTATACACGTCTGGATCTCTATGAGGGCAGAAGACGCCAGTGGGCAGGTAAAGCAGAGTAGGAACATCAGACAGATATCGGAAGATAAACAAATGGGGGAGGGAGCCACCAGAGGCGACCGATTGGAAAGGAATACCTCAATACGAGAGTGCCTGCATTTGGGGACCAGCATTAACTTGGAGTCTGGTTGAAAGCACTCAAAAAGAGCAAAGGATGGCAGGGGGAATTTGTGGGAATCAGGGCAGCTAGGGACAGAGGCTTAAGTCCCCGGACCCAGAACAGCCTCCCCTGGCCCTGAGCCAGAGAGAGTGCAACAGAGAAACCAGGCCTTGGTCCCTGAGCTGCCAGCGTGCCCGAGAACGCTGGGAATCCGGCTCCCGTGAGGGGCTGGGAGCCGCGCCAGATGGCAGAACGCGCACCTTACTATCAGCCTGAGATGCGCACACCCCACACCCTCCCCTGAGAGAGATGCACGAAGGCCCAGCCTGGTGCTCTGGGTCCTGGGCTGTGCTAGAGCCAGAGACAGCCCTGCCCCACACCCTCCCCTGAGAGAGGTGCACGTAAGCCCGGCGCTCTTAGACCCGGAAAGACCAGGCACTCCCAGCCCTGGCCAACGGGAAAATCTCAGTGTGCGATCGCTGCTTGGAACCTCTCTGCTGGTCTGGAGCTGCCCAGACAGCTGCCTCTGCCATGGTTTTGCATACAAGCAGGAGATCCTGCATCCCCAGGGACCACGACTCAGAAACTGCTCTGCCAGTGGCCGAGGGGCTGCAGCACCCACAGGGGAGCAGAATGAGGCTTCTCTCTGAGAGGGAGGTCGGGGTGCAGTTTGCTTTCCTCTAAACCTCCAAAAATCATCAAAAGCTGTCAAGGCGAGAGAGAACAAATGAACAAACATAAAAACCTCCAGAGAACAAAAGCCTGAAAAAACCGATTTCCTCAGATCCCACCCCTTTGAGGGGGGCGGGAGGAATTAACTCAGGGAACTTCATTGACTGAAATCCCACGTGACAGCCCCCTCCTAAGAATAGCATTGAACAGAAATATAGAGACAATCGACAGAAAGAAAGACTTCAAAGATAACACAATGTCAATAAAAACATATCTATCAATAATCACTCTCAATGTGAATAGCCTAAATGCACCCATCAAACAACACAGGGTTGCAGATTGGATAAAATGACAGGACCCATCCATATGTTGTCTACAAGAGACCCATTTTGAACCTAAAGATAGGACTGAAAGTGAAGGGATGGAGAAGCATCTTTCATGCCAATAGGCCTCAAAAGAAGGTCGGGGTAGCGATTCTCATATCAGATAAATGAGATTTTAAACTAAAGATGGTAGTCAGAGATACAGAAGGACACTACACCATTCTTAAAGGGACTATTCACCAAGATGATCTAACAATTGTGAAGATCTATGCCCCCAATATGGGAGCAGCCAATTACATAAGAAAACTATTAATCAAGATAAAGAGTGATATTGATAAGAATACATTAATACTAGGAGATCTTAACACACCTCTCTCAGACATAGACAGATCATCGAAGCAGAAAATCAATAAAGAAACAAGAGCATTGAATGACACATTGGACCAGATGGACCTCATAGATATATACAGAACATTCGCCCTAAAACAACAGAATACTCATTCTTCTCAAGTGCACATGGAACCATCTCCAGAATAGACCACATACTGGGTCATAAATTAGGACTCAACTGATACCAAAAGACTGAGATGATTCCCTGCATATTCTCAGATCACAATGCTTTGAAACGGGAGCTCAATCACAAGGAAAAGTTCAGAAGGAACTCAAACACCTGGAAGCTAAAGACCACCTTGCTTAAGAATGCTTGGATCAACCAGGAGATCAAAGAAGAACTTAAACAACTCATGGAAACCAATGAGAATGAAGACGCTTCACTCCAAAACCTATGGGATATGGCAAAGGTGGTCCTAAGGGGGAGATACATAGCCATCCAAGCCTCCCTCAAAAAAAAACTGAAAAATCCAGAATACACCAGCTGACTATACACCTTAAAGAACTGGAGAATCAAAAACAAGTCAAACCAACTCCACACTTAAGAAGGGAAATAATCAAGATTAGAGTAGAGATCAATGAGGTAGAAACCAGAGATACAGTAGAACGCATCAATGAAACTAGAAGCTGGTTTTTTGAAAGAATCAATAAGATCGATAAACCATTGGCCACACTAATCCAAAAGAAAAGAGAGAAAGCCCAAATTAATAAAATTATGAATGAAAAGGGAGAGATCACAACTAACACCAAGGAAGTAGAAACAATCATCATAAGTTATTATCGACAGTTATATGCCAATAAGCTAAGCAACCTAGATGAAATGGATGCATTCCTGGAAAACTATAAACTCCCAAAATTGAACCAGGAAGAAATTGACACCCTGAATAGGCCGATATCTAGTAACGAGATTGAAGCAGTGATCAAAAACCTCCCAATAAACAAGAGCCCAGGACCTGATGGATTCCCTGGGGAATTCGGCCAAGCTTTCAACGAAGAAATAACACCTATTCTCCTGAAGCTGTTTCAAAAAATTGAAGCAGAAGGAAAACTTCCAGACTCTTTTTAGGAAGCCAGCATTACCCTGATCCCCAAACCAGGCAAAGACCCTACCAAAAAGGAGAATTTCAGACCGATATCACAGATGAATATGGATGCTAAGATTCTCAACAAGATCCTACCAAACAGGATCCAACAGCACATTAAAAAGATTATCCACCATGACTAGGTGGGATTCATCCCTGGGCTACAAGGATGGTTCAACATTCGCAAATCAATCAATGTGATAGAACAAATCAATAAGAGAAGAGAGAAGAACCACATGGTCCTCTTAATGATGCAGAAAAAGCATTTGACAAAATCCAGCATCCATTCCTGATTAAAACGCTTCAAAGTATAGGGATGGAGGGAACATTCCTGAACTTCATCAAATCTAACTATGAAAGACCCACAGCAAATATCATCCTCAATGGGAAAAAGCTTGCAGCCTTCCCTTTGAGATCAGGAACACGACAAGGATGCCCACTCTCACCACTCTTGTTCAACATAGTATTAGAAGTCCTAGGAACAGCAATCAGAGAACAAAGAGCAATAAAAGGTATCCAAATTGGCAAAGAAGAAGTCAAACTCTCTCTCTTCGCAGATGACATGATTCTTTATATGGAAAACCCGAAAGACTCCACCCCCAAACTTCTAGAACTCATACAGCAATTCAGTAATGTGGCAGGATACAAAGTCAATATACAGAAATCAGTGGTTTTCTTATACACTAACAATGAAAATACAGAAAGGCAAATTAGAGAATCAACTCCATTTACTATAGCACCAAGAACCATAAGGTACCTCAGAATAAACCTAACCAAAGAGGTTAAGGACCTGTACTCAAGGAACTACAGAACGCTCATGAAAGAAATTGAAGAAGACACAAAAAGATGGAAGACCATTCCATGCTCTTGGATCGGAAGAATAAACATTGTCAAAATGTCTATACTGCCTAGAGCAATCTATACTTTTAATGCCATTCCGATCAAAATTCCACCGGTATTTTTCAAAGAGCTGGAGCAAAGAATCCTAAAATTCGTATGGAATCAGAAGAGACCCCGAATTGCTAAGGAAATGTTGAAAAACAAAAACAAAACTGGTGGCATCACGTTACCTGATTTCAAGCTTTACTCCAAAGGTGTGATCACCAAGACAGCATGGTACTGGCATAAAAACAGACACATAGACCAGTGGAACGTAGAGAGCCCAGATATGGACCCTCAACTCTATGGTCAAATAATCTTCGACAAAACAGGAAAAAAATATCCAGTGGAAAAAAGACAGTCTCTTCAATAAATGACGCTGGGAAAACTGGACAGCTATATGTAGGAGAATGAAACTCGACCATTCTCTTACACCATACACAAAGATAAACTCGAAATGGATAAAAGACCTCAACATGAGACAGGAATCCATCAGAATCCTAGAGGAGAACATAGGCAGTAACCTCTTCGATATCAGCCACAGCAACTTCTTTCAAGATATGTCTCCAAAGGTGATGGAAACAAAGCGAAAATGAACTTTTGGGAGTTCATCTAGATCAAAAGCTTCTGCACAGTAAAGGAAACAGTCAACAAAACAAAGAGGCAACCCACGGAATGGGAGAAGATATTTGCAAATGACAGTTCAGACAAAAGGTTGATATACAGGATCTATAAAGAACTCCTCAAACTCAATACACGCAAAACAGATAATCATATTTAAAAATGGGCAGAAGACATGAACAGACACTTCTCCAATGAAGACATACAAATGGCTATCAGACACATGAAAAAATGTTCATCATCACTAGCCATCAGGGAGATTCAAATTAAAACCACATTGAGATACCACCTGACACCAGTTAGAATGGCCAAATTTAGCAAGACAGGAAACAACGTGTGTTGGAGAGGATGTGGAGAAAGGGGAACCCTCTTTCACTGTTGGTGGGAATGCAAGTTGGTGCAGCCACTTTGGAGACCAGTGTGGAGATTCCTAAAGAAATTAAAACTAGAGCTTCCCTATGACCCTGCAATTGCACTACTGGGTATTTACCCCAAGGATACAGATGGAGTGAAAAGAAGGGCCATCTGTACCCCAATGTTTATAGCAGCAATGGCCACGGTCATCATACTGTGGAAAGAACCAAGATGCCCTTCAACGGATGAATGGATAAGGAAGATGTGGTCCATATACACTATGGAGTATTATGCCTCCATCAGAAAGGATGAATACCCAACTTTTGTAGCAACATGGATATGACTGGAAGAGATTATGCTGAGTGAAATAAGTCAAGCATAGAGAGTCAAGTATCATATGGTTTCACTTATTTGTGGAGCATAACAAACAATATGGAGGACAAGGGTAGATGGAGAGGAGAAGGGAGGTGAGGGAAATTGGAAGGGGAGGTGAACCATGAGAGACTATGGACTTTGAAAAACCACCTGAGGGTTTTGAAGGGGCGGGGGGTGGGAGGTTGAGGGAACCAGGTGGTGGGTACTAGGGTGGGCACGGATTGCATGGCGGACTGGGTGTGGTGAAAAAACAATGAATAGTGTTACGCTGAAAAGAAATAAAACATTAAAAAAAAAGAACATTTCCGTTAGTGGACATTTAGTTGCACATCAAGGTAAATTTAAGCTCCCCCATCCCCCGACCACTTTAATAACATGAAAAGGAGCAGAATCTGGGCCCCATAATGTATATGTGGCCTCAGCAATTTCCAGGTCCCCTAGTCCACCTCTGCCCAGGGGCATAGACAACTAGAATATGAAGGAGCCAGTCCTAAAGCTCTGGCAAACAGGGAGCTGCTGAAACTCTCGCTTGGTGGGAGGGGCTGACAGTCAGCACCTCTCTACCTTGAAAGCATAGACCAGTGCACAGTGCAGGCACCATAAGCAGCCTGCCACCTCAGTGATTCCTGTGTCCTTAGCCCCACAGCAACACCAGCTGTCTGACCTAAGCTGTCACAGGGCCATGGACACAGGGACAGTCCGGGTTAGGATTTGCCATTGCTCCAGACTTTGTGCCAAGGTGACACAAGTGCAAAGCACCACAGAACATGCCAGGCCCTACCATTTTGGATTTAGAGGGCTTGCTAAGGCACCCCTGGTACAGAGTGCTCAGGTATCTCCTGGCTGAAATAGTCTTTGGCTCTAGCCATGACTGCCCTAGGAACCCCCAATCCTTGCCTGCCATGGTTGCAGCCACCCCACCAAGAAACCCCCGTGACTCCACTTTCACTTCAGCTGTCCTGCCAGAGTGCTTTCAGCATATGGAATCCGGGGACCTCCCTGGACTGCACCCACTCAGCTTTAGCTGTCCTACCAGCCTGCCCAATGTATGTGGAGCCCCAGGACAGCCACGAACCAGTAAAAAATTCACCAAGTACCTAGAGTCTTCATAGACGACAACCATACATGAGACCATTCCTTCAAGTTTAGAACTAGCTGTTCCACAAATCCATAGAAACACACACAGAATTTGTTTCTAAAGAAAGAATAAAACCAAGCCTCAGAAAAAAGAACTAAATGAAGTGGAGATAAGTACTATGTCTGGTAAAGAATTAAATTCATGATTGTAGATGAACTATGAGAGACTGTGGACTCTGAGAAACACAGGGTTTTGGAGGGGAGGCAGTAGGGGGCTGGATGAACATAGTGGTGGTTTTTAAGGAGGGCATGGATTGCATGGAGCACTGGGTATTATATGTAAACAATGAATCTTGGAACACTGCATCAAAGATTAATGATGTGGGGCGCCTGGATGGCTCAGTGGGTTAAGGCCTCTGCCTTTGGCTCGGGTCATGGTCTCAGGGTCCTGGGATCAAGCCCTGCATCGGGCTGTCTGCTCAGCGGGGGGCCTGCTTCCTCTTCTCTCCCTGCCTGCCTCTCTGAATACTTGTGATCTCTATCAAATAAATAAATAAAATCTTGGGAAAAAAAAAAAAAAGAGTGGAGGGGGATTGGCAGATCCAACCCTGAGCAGGAAGCCTGAGGTGGGGCTTGATCCCAGGACCCTGAAATCATATCCTGAGCTGAGGCAGATGCTTAACTAAATGATCCACCCAGATGCCCTGAGAAGTGATTTTTTTTATGTAAAAAAAAAAAATATATATATATATATATATATATATATATATATATATATATATATAGTTAAAAAGAAAAATAAGAAACTAGGTATTTTTGAGTAGGTTAGTTTATTTCAAATGCATATTAATCAGCATAATTATAACCGATATAAACCCTACGATGTTTAAAGACAGATGCAAGATGAGCATATCACAATGGGTTAACATTGTTCTGGATATTCCAACCAACATATTTAGAAAGAGAAAGGAATTAAAGGTGTAAAAGTTGTAAATAGTATCATTATTTTTGAAATATTATTTACTCAGAAAATCAATTAATAATAATTCATTAAGGTATCTAATTATCCAAACACTCAAACCTTAATCGTTTTCAGTAAAAAATGATACAACTACATCTATGATAATAATATTCGTGAGAACACAATATGGAAATAGGCAGTAAAATACAGAAAAATAATAGTATAATTAGAAAACATTGGTCTTAAATAGATTTCCAAAAATGCTAATAAAATAGATAATAGATAATGAAAGCAATGTGGTATTGAGACAAGAATTCATAGAAAGACCAACAGAAGACAATAATGTATATGTCTATATCTTTCTGTGTATCTATGTATCTTTTTAGGATTTATTTATTTGAGAGAGACAGAGAGAGAACTGGGAGGAGGGGCAGAGGGAGACAAGCCCCAAGCAGATTCCCCACTGAGCATGAAGCATGTTCTGGGCTCCATCCCACTACCTGTGAGATCATGACCCAAGCCTAAACCACCACTGTGACACTGAAATGACTGCACCACCTAGTGAGTTTATCATCTATCATCTATATATCTATCCATCATCTATATATCTATCATCTATATATCTATCTATCATCTATCTATCATCTACCTATTATCTATCAATCAATCTATCATCTTTCATTTTTCAAATTCATCTATCTGTCCTTTTATCCACCTATCCTGAAAGTTAAAGCTGAGACTCACTTGTACCTAGAGCAGCAGGAAGGAGTTGAAACTTCTTCCAGGAATAAATGCAGACATGACCTAGAGTAAGAGTGCTCCAAATCATAATTCCTTGATTCTAGAGAGGTGCTCATGCAAATTAAATTATGAATTTTTCCAAAAACTATTAAAAAACACAAAACATTCTTTTCTGATTTCAATATTTTATTCATAGAAAAAAATTAACCATTCACAAAAGTAGAAATAAATATGAATGGATGAAGATGAAGTGGTATATATATATATATATATATACACACACACACACACATATACATTTAATGGAATACTATGCAGCCATCAAAAATGAAATATTGTCATTTGCAATGATGTGTATGGAATTAGAGGGTATTATGCTGAGCAAAATAAGTCCATCAGAGAAAGACAATTATCATATGATCTCAAGGATATGAGGAATTTGGGATACAAGACAGAGGATCATAGGATAAGGAAGGGGAAAATGAAACAAGATGAAACCAGAGAGGGAGAAAACCATAAAAGACTCTTAATCTTGGGAAACAAACTGAGGGTTGCTGGAGGGGAGAGGGTTGGAAGGCATGGGGTAGCTGGGTGATGGAAATTGGGGAGGGTATGTGCTACAATGAGTGCTGTGAATTGTGCATGACTGATGAATCAAAGACCTGAACCCATGAAATAAATAATACATTATATGTTAATTTAAAAATCACCACCAAAAATGCAGAAAGAAATATATAGAAAATTAAAATCAATAATAAAACCATTACAATGATCGAATCATGGCTATTTTTAGAGAATACATTTTAAAACTTAGTCAACTAAGTTTTCAAACCAAAATTATAGCAGTGGTATCATAAAGTTATATTAGTGGCTAAAATAAAATATGTCACAAACATTCCCATATTAAGGTGTTTAGGCTCTTTGCCATTATCTGGAAATATATTGTCCATATCCATCACAGACAGTGACATGCTCCCCTTAATAAAATCAATTATATTAAGCAATATTTCTGTCTTGACTTCACTATTTTTATTTTTTGTTATGAGTAAGACTCAGAGATATCTAAGTGTTAAATACACATTAAAAATTAGTAAATTAAAAGGGATAGGGAGAAGAGCCCTTCCATTTGACATGGATGCCCTGGACATTTGCTGCAAAGTTCTCTGTCCCACAAAACTTAGTTAGAATCTGAGTCAGAGGAGTCACCTGAGGAAGAGGAGCTGGAGCCACTGTCCTCAGACTCACAGTTTTCATCTTCATCTGCTGGAGGAATGACTCAGAGGAGTCACTGACTTCCTCCCTTTCCTCATTTTTCCCTGGTCCCCATAGGGTATGAACTGCTGCCCCCCCCCCCCACCATAGTCTCTGATGATTCTGTCTCTGGAGCCTGCAGCATGGATTCCTGTCCAAGCCCTTCTTGCAGACTCCTTATGCATATATTTCCCATGATCTTGGTATCTGGGCCTCCCCTCATGCTCATATTTTGACACTTATTATGGGCCACCTCTCTGTATTCAGCATATTCTTCGGGAGATAGAATCTTCAGCCAGTGATCCAGATCCACCCTGTACTGTTTCCACAGTTCCTCACCCTCCTACTTATAAAGCTCCTTCTGCCTCTGGGGGACTCGCTAACAGTGTCTGCCGATCTTGCACATCTTGCCGATGTGCACATCTTGCCGCTCCTCACTCCACCACAAATCCCCAAGAATCATATACATTCATGGTTGCCTAATTGGGCTCTCAATGGAATTTCATCCTCTTGGCAAATAGGTTTCAGGGGGGAAACTTCATTTCCTGCCCTTGACTCTGAAACTTCTTTGAGGCTTTGTTTGGGCTTCTCTTGATGACAGATTTCTTAAGAGTTCTGGAATAGATCAGAGTGGTCTGTCTTGAACTGAGCCATTTTCTCTTGAAAGTCCTGTTTCTCCTTCTGAAACTTGTGAACATATTTGAGCCTTATCTACTCTGGTAGCTCCTTGTATTTCTCAGACAGGAGCTTAGCCAGCCCCTGGTTGTACAGCTTGGTATACTTTTGGGAGTACTGGACCACTTCTCCTTGAAGAAGTGAAGAAAAGAAGTCAGGGGCTTCTTGGGAAAGTTCAGGTGTTTCTTATGTTTTTTTGCTTCTATAGGGCCTTTTCAGCATGTTCCTTAGCTTCCAGAACTAATTCCGTCAAAGTGCAAAATTTTCTCATGTGTTAAGAAATCTCCAACTATTTGAGTTTGCACAATTCTCCAGAATAATCCTTAAAGCTACATTTTCCCAGTCCATTTATATCTTGGTTGTTCTGTATGTGTGGCGGTCTTTGGATGGATGATTGGTCTCCGTGTGTTTCAGTAACTTCACAATATCTTCTTTGCACCAGTCCTCATGGCCTCTAGGCAATGACATTTCTAGACCTTGGTCACTTATATGGTCCTAGCAGTTGACACATTTCATTTTAGCAGGGGCTCCAACTTCCTCACTCTCCAGACTCAGCAAATGAGTTATTTCTGGAAATCCTACAGTGGGGGGGGGGTGTTAGTTTCTGAGGAGAAAGAGAAGAAATGAATGAAAACACTGCAACCGACTTGTGATATGTCCTCTGTATAAGTTAACCACACTTAACAATGTAAATAGAAAATTGCCTACTTCTGAGTTGAAATTACTGTCTACATTTTTAGATTTATTTATTTATTTATTTGAGGAAGAGAGAGAGAAAGTGAATGGGAGAGGAGATGGGAGAGAGAATTTTTCTTTACCTTCTTTCTTTTTTTGAAACATATTTTTTAAACATCTTAATTTATTTTTTTCAGTGTTCCAAGATTCATCGTTTATGCACCACACCCAGTGCTTCATGCAATGTGTGCCCTCCTTCATATCTACCACCATTCTCACCCAACACCCAACCCCTCCCTTCCAAAATCCCCAGTTTCTTTTTCAGAGTCCACAGACTCTCATGGTTGATCTGCCCCTCTTATTTACCTCAATTCATTTTCCTTTCCTTCTCCTAATGTCCTCCATGTTGTTCCTTATGCCCCACAAGTAAGTGAAACCGTATGATAACTGACTTTCTCTGCTTGACATATTTCACTCAGCATAATCTCCAGTCACATCCATGTTGATAGAAAAGCTGGGTATTCATTTTTATGGCTGCATAATATTCCATTGTAAATATGGGCCACATCTTCTTTTCCCATTCCTCTGCTGAAGAGCATCTCATCTCTTTCCACAGTTGGGTGATTGTGGCCATTGCTGCTATGAACATTGGGGTACATATGGCCCTTCTTTTCACTACATCTGTTTCTTTGGGGTAAATAACCAGTAATGCAATTGCAGGGTCATAGGGAAGCTCTATTTTTAATTTTTTGAGGAATCTCCACACTGTTTCCAAAGTGGCCACACCAACATGCATCCCTACCAACAGCGTAAGAGGGTTCCCCTTTTTCCACATCATCTCCAACACTTGTTGTTTCCTGTCCTGTTGATTTTGGCCATTCTGACTGGTGTAAGGTGGTATCGCAATGTGGTTTTGATTTGAATTTTCCTGATGGCTAGTGATTATGTACATTTTTTTTCATGTGTCTGTTAACCATTTTTATGTCTTCTTTGGGGAAGTGTCTGTTCATGTCTTCTGTACATTTTTTGACATGATTATCTGTTTTGTGTGTGTGTGTGTGTTGAGGTTGAGTTCTTTATATATCTTGGCTATCAGTCATTTATGAATATCTTCTCCCATTCCTTGGGTTGCCTCTTTGTTTTGCTGACTATTTCCTTTGCTGTGCAAAAGCTTTTGATCTTGATAAAGTCCTGAAAGTTCATTTTCACTTTTGTTTCCTTTGCCTTTGGAGACATCTCTTGAAAGAAGTTGCTGTGGCTGATGTCAAAGAAGTTACTGCGTTCTCTAGGATTTTGATAGATCAGTGAGTTAGAAACCAGAGATAGAGTAAAACACATCAACAAAACTAGAAGCTGGTTCTTTGAAAGAATCAATAAGATTGAAAAAGCACTGTCCAAACTAACCCAAAAGAAAGGAGAGAGGACCCAGATTAATAAAATTATGAACAAAAGGGAAGAGATCATGACTAACACCAAGGAAGTAGAAACAATCATCAGAATTTATTATCAACAGTTATAAGCCAATAAGTTAAGCAACCTTGAAGAAATGGATACATTCCTGGAAACCTATAAACTTTCCAGGCTGAAACAGGAAGAAATTGACACCCTGAATAAACCAATATTAATAATGAGATTGAAGCAGTGATCAAAAACTTCCTAAAAAACAAGATCCTAGGACCTAATAGATTCCCTGGGGAATTCTACCAAACATGCAAAGAAGAAATATTACCTATTCCTCTGAAGCTGTTTCAAAAAATATAAACAGAGGGAAAACTTCCAGACTCTTTGTATGAAGCCAGCATTATCCTGATCCCCAAACGAGGCAAAGACCCCATCTAAAAGAATTTGAGGGCAATATCCTTGTTGAATATGGATACCCAGATTCTCAACAAGATCTCAACTAATAGGAACCAAGAGTACATTAAAAGATTATCCATCATGACCAGGTGAGATTTATTCTTGGGATGCAAGGGTGGTTCAACATTTGCAAGTCAAACGTGATAGAACAAATCAGTAAGAGAAGAGGAAAGAATCACATGGTCCTCTCAATTGATGCAGAAAAAGATTTGTCCTCTCAATTGATGCAGAAAAGCACCAGTTCCTAATTAAGACTCTTCAGAGTACAGCAATAGAGGGAACATTCCTAAAATTCATAAAATCTATTTATGAAAACCCACAGTGAATATGATTCTCAATGGGGAAAACCTGACGGCCTTCCCTTTAAGATCAGGAATACAACAAGGATGCCCACTCTCACCACTGTTGTTCAACATACTACTAGAAATCCCCTGCAACGGCGATCAGAAAACAAAAACAAAACAAAACAAAACAAACAAACAAATAAACAAAAAACAACGAAAAAGAAAATGTATTTAAATTGTCAAAGAAGAAGTCAAACTCTCTCTTCACAGACGACAGGATACTTTATATGGAAAACCCAAAAGACTTCACCCCCAAACTACTAGAACTCATTCAGCAATTTAGTAATGTGGTAGGATACAAAATCAATTCACAGAAATCAGTTGCTTTCTTACACACTAACAATGAAGATATAGAAAAACAGAAAAGAGACAATCAGTTCCATGTACTATAGCACCAAGAACCATAAGATACCTTGTAATAAACCTGACCAAAGATGGAAAGGATTTATACTCATAGAACTACAGAACACTCATGAACGAAATTGAAGAAGACACAAAAAGATGGAAAAGCATTCCATACTCATGGATCAGAATGGTAAAGATTGTTAAAATATCTATACTGTCCAGAGTAATCTATACTCTTCACACCATCCTGATCAAAATTCTACTGGCATTCTTCAAAGTGCTGGAACAAAGAATCCTAAAATTTGTATGGAACCAGAAAAGACCCCAAATCACTAGGAAATGCTGAAAAAAAAAAAAAAAAAAAAAAAAAAACCTGAGGGCATTGCATTGCCGGATTTCAAGCTTTACTACAAAGCTGTGATCACCAAGACAGCATGGCACTGGAGAGAATCTTTCAACCAGGCTCCCCACTCAGTGGGAAGGATGTAGGGTGCACTATCCTGAGATCATGACCTGCGCTGAAACAAGAATCTGATGCTTAACAAATGAACCATTCAGGTGTTTGTAGTTTTCAAAATCATCTTCTTAACTCCAGCCTCTTTTCTCCAGATACAGTCTAAAATGGTGCTGAGTGAGACCAACAAGTGGTCACTGTCTCAAGAGACATGAAATAAGAAACAAGTCCTAGGTCAAGAGGGTAAAAAAATAAAACAAAAGCTGGGGTGCCTGAGTGGATCAGTGGTTTAAAACCTCTGCCTTTGGCTCAGGTCATGATCTCGGTCGGTGTCATGGGATTGAGCCCTGTATCAGGTCTCTGCTCAGCAGGGATCCTCCTTCCCCCTGTCTCTCTCTGCCTGCCTCTCTGCCTACTTGTGATTCCTATCTGTCAAATAAATAAATAAATACAATCTTTTAAAAATAAAACAAAATCAAAACAAGTAAAAGGGAAAGGACCATTGTTCTCTAGAGCCTTGAGTGTGGCTATCTTCCAAGTGCAGTTCAAGGATCTATGACAGAGGAAACAGAGACAAGCCAGGGAACTTCTCCAGACAAATGTGGTGCTGTGGTCTTTTATGAGTGAGACCTGAACTTGTGGTAAATTCCTGATTTGCTTGGATTCTTCTGGACCCTGTGTAATGAAATGAATGCTTTCTAGTGAATTGTACTGTTTCTCCCATACTTGTTTCTCCCATTCTCCCTTGTCAAAGATCACGTGAGAATATCAGAATAGTTATGATTTCATTTGGGTAACTGTCCCTCCTCTTTAAACCTCAGTCCCTTTTACCATACTACAACAAGATTTTCCAAGTAGATTTTAGGGCCAAGACAAATATAAAACTTCGTGAAATCTAGAATATTCCCTGTATATGTCTCAATTTGCATACACAAGGAGAATAAAATAAATAAACATAGAAATTTGTAAATACTAAAACAGTAACGGATTAAAATTTAATAGCTCAAGAGTAAACTGGAAGGACTTACATAATTATTGTTAACTTGGTAAATACAGGTCTTAGTAAAGTCTTAAGCCTGATGAGAGTTAATTATTTTTTTTTAAAGAAAAAAGGAAGAACTCTTTTACTTAAAAGTGTATGCTCATCTGATAAATACGTAATTGGTCTCACCAATGCTTATAGGAAGATCTGCCCAATTGGGTCAGGGATTCTGTGTTCTCTGGGCTCTCTGTACTAGAAGACAGCTGGGCTTGCTGACTTCCCACAGTCCAGCCAATTTAAAGGCTTCCAAACAAAACAAACTTACTTTACCTTTGCAGAGACTTTATATTGGGATCACAAAGCTCTGCCCTGATTAGGTTTTTGCAGTAGTCAGGACCAGAGGAAGATGTTCTTGAATAGAATAATCCCATTCTCACTGTCTGGAAGTAATATAATGCAATCACACTTCTGTTTTTCATTCATCCTGGTGTTATTTTTATACAACATGCAGGACAAGTTTTTAAGAGTTTCTAGGTTCCCACATTCTACTACCATTCCCACGCCAATATCTGAGTATATGTTTTAATATATTTTTTATTTTTTTTTAAGATTTTATTTATTTATTTGAGAGAGAGAAGGAGAGAGAGAGAGAGCATGAGCAGGAGGAAGGAGCAGAGGCAGAGGGAGAATCTGGCATCCCATTGAGCAGGGAGCCAGATGCAGGACTCAATCCCAGGACCCTGGGAACATGATCCAAGCTGAAGGCAGTTGCTTAATTGACTAAGTAACCCAGGAAACCCCATCTAACTATATTTTAATGTAATATTTGTATATAGTTCCTTCCCTTTGGTGCTAATTTCAGTCTTTCCCTGTGGGCTAGGATCTGATACTCTCTCATCTTCAGGATAATGATTTAATTCATTTCAGTCTTGCTCCATTTCCCTTAGTCTTCATAGGTTAAGGTGACATTTGAGATAAAAATGTGAGTGACTATATTCAGTTCTGGGTTTAGGGAGATGGGATATATAAAAATGATTTGGTGAAAGCAATGTGATCTAAGTAAAATTGACTCTCAGGAGATCATGATTGAAATGATAATTTAGTTTTTGACAATATGGGGCTTCTTAAATGATTATTTTTTCTTTTTTAATCTGCATTGTGGGGTGTTGGTGGCTCAGTCAGTTAAGCATCTGCCTTAGGCTCAGGTCATGATCCCAGAGTCCTGGGATCAAGCCCTGCATCTGTATCTGGACTCTGCTCAGCAGAGTGTTGGCTTCTCCCTCTTCCTCTCCCTCAGCCTGAAACTCTGCCTGCTGTGCTCTCTCACTCTCTGTCAAATAATTTAATAAAATTTTAAAAAATTAAAAAAAATTATTTCTGGGGCACCAGGATGGGTCAGTTGGTTAAGTGTCTGCCTTCCCCTTAGGTCAATATTCCAGGGTCCTGAGACCTATTCCTGCCTAGAGATCCCTGTTCAGTGCAGAGTCTGCCTATCCCTGCCCCTCCCCCCACCTCATGCTTTCTATCTGGCTTGCTTCTACTCTCTATCAAAGAAATAAATAAAATCTTTTAAAAAAGAAAAAAATCCAATTTCCACCTCTATTTAAGATGTTTATATCTAAGTAATTTCCAATAACTAATATACTCTGAATATATCCAACAGTGGGCCACTATCAACAAACCATAATTTAATGAGATGCTTCAGTAATTAGATATTTAATACAGTACATAAATATGAATTAATATTGGATTTTTCAACTTATGCATAGATAAAGACAGACAAAAATCGTACTTATTACTTCTTATAACTTCTACAGCAAACATCCGTGAAGATTTAGCTCTATTTGTTCGGTGAACATACAGTTTACCTAAGAGGAGTTCTCGCTACTTTCCCAAAATAAAACAAACACCTCTAACCTAATGTTAATTTATCAGCAAACTGAAGTTGTTTCTATCTCATTTGCCAAATTTAAAAACTGACTCCATTACTTCCACCTTTTCATAGTTTTAGCTTTTGTGTCATCTGATCTTATTATATATTTTTGGAATAATTTGATGATTATGTTTTAGTCTAATGTTTATTCATTTTTAGCTATTTCTGTACTCAGAAAGTAGTTTTCAGGTGTTATAATTTTTTTTTTTTTTACTTTGTGTAGACTGTAAAATGTAACAATGACTTAGGAGTATCCTATTTTATTTGTACAAGTATATTACATTTTATTCTACAAGTGGCACTATGTGAGTATGTCAAAGGAAACAATTTGGCAATTTATAAATAGATAACATATTGAGTAATTTGGAAAAGAACTTGTATTTAACTGTAGGGAAATCTTGCCAAAAACCTCAGTTTCCAGACATAAACTTAGAGACAGCATCAATAAATGGGCTCCCAGAAAGCAACAGTGGGATCTGTGCAGAAGTCTCAGAAATTAGATAGACAGTGCATGCATTTTCCAGAAATTATTACCAAATGATTGTTTTTCACAAAACAAAATTCCAAAAATAAGATATACTTTCTGGTGCTGATTATTATTCCATAATAGTTAAATATTTCATCCTGAAGAAAAGAATGCTTGATAACAGTTCCAAAGGATAGAGAATGGGCTGCTATTCTCTTCTCCTTAACGTTTCTTTTTAAATAAACTTATGTCTGTAATAATGATAGGAGGGCAAATTAAAACAGTGTATTCATGTAAGAAGATTCTGGTTGAAATCTGGTCCAATTTTAAAATTTTAATCCCATAAATTATCGTATATTCAGACATTGATTTCAGTGGTGGATTTTGTCTGAAATAAAAAACATCAAAAGAGAAAATTTAATTTCATGACTATGTCTTATGTGTGCATATTATTTTTGTGCATTTTAATCAACAGGTTGTGAAAAGGAATTTTTCAGGATCATGGATGAGGGAAAGAAGACATAAAGATCAGTGGCATTATATATATTTCTTTATTTTATCATTTTTTATTATCTTATGTTAGTCACCAAACAGTACATCATTAGTTTTTTGATGTAGTGTTCATCAGTGCTCATTACAATATGTGCCCTCCTTAATACCCACCACCAGGCTAACCCATAACCCCATCCGACCCCTCTGAAAACCTCAGATTATTTCCTGGAGTCCATAGTCTTTCATGGTTCATCTCCCCCTCTGATTCCCCCACCTCAGTTTTCCCTTCCTTCCCCTAATATCCTCCATGATGTTCTTTATGTTCCACATAACAATGAAACCATATAATTGTCTTTCTCTGTTTGACTTATTTCACTTAGCAAAATCCCCTCCAGTTCCATCCATGTTGATGCAAATGATGAGTATTCCTCATTTCTGATGGCTAATATTCCAATGTATATATGAACCATATCTTCTCTATCCATTCACCTGTTGAAGGACATCTCAGCTCCTTCCACAGTTCAGCTATTGTGGACATAGCTGCTATTAACATTAGGGTGCATGTGCTCCTTTTTTCACTACATCTGTATATTTGTGGTAAATACCCAGTAGTGTAATTGTTGGGTATTCTTAACTATTTTTAACTATTCATAACATTTTGATGAACCTACGTATTGTTTTCCAAAGTGGATGTACCAACTTGCATTGCCACCAACAGCGTAAAAGTGTTCCCCTTACTCAACATCCTCTCCAACATTTGTTGTTTCCTGCCTTGTTAATTTTTGCCATTCAAAGTAGTGTCAGGTGGTATCTAAGTGTGGTTTTGATTTGAATTTCCCTGATGGCTAATGATGATGAACACTTTTTCATGTGTCCTTTAGACATTTTTATGTCTTCTTTGAAGAAGTATCTGTTCTTAACTTCTGCCCACTTTTTTTTTTTGACTGAATTATTTGTTTCTTGGGTGTTGAGTTTGAGATATATATATATAAAATTTATTTTATTTATTTATTAATTTTTTATTTTTTTTTCCCATTTTAATAAACATATAATGTATTTTTATCCCCAGGGGTACAGGTATGTGAATCTCCAGGTTTACACATTTCACAGCACTCATCATAGCACATACCCTCCCCAATGTCCATTTCCCCACCACCCTCTCCCGTCCCCCCTCCCCCCAGCAACCCTCAGTCCGTTTTTTGAGATTGAGTCTTTTATGGTTTGTCTCCCTCCCAATCCCATCTTTTCATTTTTTCTTTTCCTACCTCCCCCCAACCCCCCCGCATTGCAT
>JAHRIG010000025.1:67456190-67478483 GCA_020311275.1 Eira barbara | reverse complement strand
AAAAAAAAAAAAAAAAAAAAAAAAGGAAAGCAAAACAAAAGAGAAAACCATAAAACCATTGATCCCATTTCCCAAAATTTCATAAACAGATTTTTTTTTTCCACTAGAGAATTTCTAGCTTTCTTTGTTCCAGAGTCTTAACTGATTTTACTTAGGGGAATTGTTTCCGGCGAAAAGAACAAACTGTCAGTATGTGAGTGTGTAACACTATAATTGTGCTACTTTGAGATTTTAAATGCATCAACACTTTTAAATTATTTAGTGAAAATCTAAGATTATTACTTCTACAAAATTACTCCGCGAATTTAACTGAAAAAAATAAACCCACTATGTTCTATCATAATTTTGCCTTAGAATAATGTCATCTTTTGAAATATTCTTCATTCGAAAGCTGTTTTTATGACAATTTTTTATTTTAAATCACATAGTAAGCATTTTGTGCAGTGTTGTTCATTATTAGTAGTAACTGCTTTTTCCAAATATACATGCATCTTGAGTTTTCTTGATCTGCTTCCTCTTTGAAGATGAAGAGTCTTATTTTTTTTTAAATTTTATATTAGCATATAATGAATTGTTTGTTACAGGGGTACAGATCTGTGAATCATCAGTCTTACACAATTCACAGCACTCACCATAGCACATACCCTCCCCAATGTCCATCATCCAGCTGCCATTTCCCTCCACAACCTTTCCAGCAGACATGTTTGTTTCCTGATATTAAGAGTCTCTTATGGTTTGTCTCCCTCCTTGGTCCATCTTGTTTAATTTTTCCGTCCCTTCCCCCCATGAACCCCTGCCTGGCCTCTCAGATTCCTCATATTAGAGAGATTATATAGTAATCGCCTTTCTCTGATTGACTTATTTCCCTGGGCATAATACCCTCCAGTTTCGCCCACGTAATTGTGAATGGCAAGATTTCCTTTTTGTTGGCTGCCATAGTATTTGAGTGTGTGTGTGTGTGTGTGTGTGTGTGAGAGAGAGAGAGAGAGAGAGAGAGAGAGAGATCTTCTTTATTAATTCATCTTTTGATGGACATCTAGGTTCTTTCCAGAGTTTGGCTATTGTGGACATTGCTGCTATAAACTTTGGGCTGCACATGCCCCTTAAGATCACTGCATTTGTATCTTTATGGTAAATGCTCAGTAGTGCAATTGCCAGGTCATAGAGTAGCTCTATTTTCAGCTTGTTGAGGAACAGCCATGCTGTTTTCCACAGTGGTTACATCAGCTTTCATCCCCAACAAAAATGTAGGAGGATTCCCAATTCTCTGCATTTTCACCAACACCTCTTGTTCTCTGACGGGTTAATTCTACCATTCTGACTGGCGTGAGGTGGTATCTCATTTTGGTTTTGATTTGTATTTCCCTTATGCTGAGTGATGTTGAGCACTTTTTAATGTGTCTGTTGGCAATTTGGTTATCTTCTTTTCAGAAATGCCATTTCATATCCTCTGCCAATTTCTGGATTGGATTATTTGTTCTTTGGGTAGTTGAGTTTGATAAGTTTTTAAATAGATTTTGGATACAAGCCCTTTATCTGATATGTCATTTGGAAATATCTTCTCCCATTATGTGTGTCGTCTTTTGGTTTTATTGACTATTTCCTTTGCTGTGCAAAAGCTTTTGATCTTGATGAAGTCCCAATAGTTCACTGTCTCCCTTGTTTCCCTCACCTTTGTTGATGTTTCTAGGAAGAAATTGTTGTGGACGTGGTCGAAGAGGTTGTATCGGAGGAACGGGAGGTCCTGTTCTTCTCAAATATTTTGATGGAATCCTGTCTCACACTGTGGTCTTTCATCCAATTTGAGTCTATTTTTGTGTGAGGTGTAAGGAAATCGTCCAGTTTCATTCTGCTGCATGTAACTGTCCAATTTCATTCTTCTAATGTGACCAACAAATGGTGTCCAAAGCACCATTTGTTGAAAAGACTGTCTTTATTTCCACTGGAGATTCTTTCCTGCATTGTCAAAGATTAGTTCAACATGGGGGTGCCTGGGTGGCTCAGTGGGTTAAAGCCTCTGCTTTTGGCTCAGGTCATGGTCCCAGGGTCGTGGGATCGAGCCCCACGTTGGGCTCTCTGCTCAGCAGGGAGCCTGCTTCCCTTTCTCTCTGCCTGTCTCTCTTAATATGTGTGATCTCTGTCAAATAAATAAAAAAAAAATTTAAAAATAGTTGAACATAGAGTTGAGGATCTATTTCTGGGCTCTCTATCCTGTTCCATTGGTCTATGTGTCTGTTTTTGTGACAGTACCATACCGTCTTGATAATTACAGCTTTGTAAGAGAGCTTGAAGTCTGGAATTGTGATGCCACCAACTTTGGTTTCCCTTTTCAACATTCATCTGGATATATGGGGTATTTTCTAGTCCATATAAATTTTAGGACTATTTGCGCCATTTCTTTGAAAAACATTGATGGTATTTTGATAGGAATTTTATTAAATGTGCAGCTTGCTCTAGGTAGAATAGAAATTTTAACAATATTTTTTTCTTCCAATTCATGAAATTCATTGTCATTTCTTTGCATCTTCCTCAATTTCTTTCATGAGTACTTTATAGTTTTCTGAGTAAAGGTTCTTTGCCTCTTGGTTAGGTTTATTCCTAGGTATCTTACAGTTTTGGGTGCAACTGTAGATGAGCTTGACTCCTTAATTTCTCTTTCTTCTGTCTTGTTGTTGGTGTATAGAAATGCAACTGATTTCTGCACATTGATTTTATATCCTATAAACTGAATTCCTAAATGAGTTCTAGCAGTTTTGGAGGGGTGTCTTTTGGGTTTTCTACATAATGTATCATATCATCTGGAAAGAGTAAGAAATTAACTTCCTTTTTGCCATTTCGGATGCCTTTTATTTCTTTTTGTTGTCTGATTGCTGAGACTAGGACTTCTAGCATTATGTTGAATAGCAGTGGTGATAGTGGACAGCCCTGCCATTTTCCTGACATCAGGGTAAAAGCTCTCAGTTTTTCCCCATTCAGAATGGTATTTTCTCTGGGCTTTTCATATATGGCTTCTATAATATTAAGGTATGTACCCTCTATCCCTACACTGTGGAGTTTTAATCAAGAAAGCATGTTATCTATACTTTCTCAAATGCTTTTTCAGCTTCTTTTGAGAATATCATATGGTTCTTGTGCTTTCTTTTATTAATGTTTTGTATCACATTGATTGATTTGTGGATATTGAACCAACCTTGCAGCCCAGGAGTAAATTCCACTTGGTCGTGGTGAATAATCCTTTTAATGTACTGTTGGATCTTATTAGCTAGTATTTTGGTGAGGATTTTTGCACCTGTGTTTATCAAGAGTATTGGTCTGTAATTCTCCTTTTTGGTTGGATCTTCATCTGGTTCTGGGATCAAGGTAATGCTGACCTCATAAAATGGGTTTGCAGATTTCCTTCCATTTCTATTTTTTGGAACAATTTCCAAAGCACAGGTATTAATTCTTCTTTAAATGTCTGGTGGTATTTCCCTGGGAAGAGGTCTGGCCCTGGGATTTTGTTTTTTGGGATATTTGTGATGAATGCTTCAATCTCCTTACTGGTTATGGGTCTGTTCAGGTTTTCTATTTATTCCTGGTTCAGTTTTGGAAGTTTATACATCTCTAGGAATGCATCCCTGTCTTCCAGATTGTCAAATTTGCTGATGTATAGTTGCTCATAATATGTTCTTATAATTGTTTGTATTTATTTGGTGTTGGTTTGATCTCTCCTCTTTCATTCATGATTTTATTGATTTGGGTTCTCTCTCTGTCTTTTTGATGAATTTTTTGAGGGGTTTATAAATCTTATTAATTCTTTCAAAGAACCAGTTCCCACTTTTGTTACTCTGCTTTTTCCTGTTCTTTTGGTTTCTATTTCATTAATTTCGGCTCTTATCTTTATTATTTCTCTTCTCCTGCTGCGTTTCCGCTGTATTTGTTACTGTGTCACCAGCTCCATTAAGTGTAGGGATGGGTTGTGTATTTGAGAACCTTCTTGTTTCCTGAGAAAGTCTTGTATTGTTAAATACTTTCCTCTCAGGACTTCTGTCACTGTATCCCAAAGATATTGAACAGTTGCCTTTTCATTTTCATTTGTTGCCATGGAATTTTTAAACTCTTCTTTAATTTTCTGGTTGACCCATTCATTCTTTAGTAGTATGCTCTTTAGCCTCCATGTATTTGAGTTCTTTCCAACCTTACTATTGTGGTTGAGCTCTAGTTTCAAAGTATTGTGGTCTGAAAATATACAGAGAATGATCCCAATCTTTTGGTACAGGTTGAGACCTGATTTGTGACTCAGGGTGTGATCTGTTCTTGAGAATGTTCCATGTGCACTAGAGAAGAATGTGTATTCTCTTGTTTGGGATGGAATATTCTGAATATATTTGTGATGTCCATTTGGTCCAGTGTATCATTTAAAGCCTTTGTTTCCTTGTTGATCTTTTGGTTAGATAATCTTTCCATTTCAGCAAGGGGTCTTAACATCCCCTACTATTATTGAATTTTCGTCTTTGTGTTTCTTTGACTTTGTTATTAATTGGTTTATAAAATTGGCTGATTCCATGTTAGAGGCATTGATATTTAAAATTGTTAGATCTTTATATCTTCCGCCCATTTTTTAATATGATTGTTTTGTGTGTGTTGAGTTTGAGGAGTTCTTTATAGATCCTGTATATCAACCTTTTGTCTGTTCTGTCATTTGCAAATATCTTCTCCCATTCTGTGGGTTGCCTCTTTGTTTTGTTAACTGTTTCCTTCGCTGTGCAGAAGATTTTGATCTTGATGAAATTCCAAAAGTTCATTTTCGCTTTGTTTCCATCACCTTTGGAGACATATCTTGAAAGAAGTTGCTGTGGCTGATATCGAAGAGGTTACTGCCTATGTTCTCCTCTAGGATTCACTGCTTCAATCTCGTTACTAGATATTGGTCTATTCAGATTGTCAGTTTCTTCCTGATTCAGTTTTGGAAGTTTATAGTTGTCCAGGAATGCATCCATTTCATCTAGTTTGCTTAACATATTGGCAATAACTGTTGATAGTAATTTCTGATGATTGTTTCTATTTCCTTAGTGTTAGTTTTGATCTCTCAATTTCAATCATAATTTTATTAATTTAAGTCCTCTTTTCTTTTTGATTAGTTTGGCCAATGGTTTATTAATCTCATTGATTCTTTCAAAAAACAGCTTCTAGTTCTTCATTGATACATTCTACTGTATCTCTAGTTTCTATCTTATTGATCTCTGCTCTAATCTTGATTATTTCCCTTATTGTGCATGGGGTTGGCTTAATTTGTTATTGATTCTCCAGTTCTTTAAGGTGTAAAGACAGCTGGTGTATTCAGGATTTTTCAATTTTTTTGAGGGAGGCTTCGATAGCTATGTATTTCCCCCTTAGGACCACCTTTGCTGTACCCCATAGGTTTTGGACCAACGTGTCTTCATTCTCATTGGTTTCCATGAATTAAGTTCATCTTTGATTTCCCGGTTTATCCAAGCATTCTTAAGCAAGGCGGTCTTTAGTTTCCAGGTGTTTGAATTCCTTCCAAACTTTTCCTTGTGGTTGAGCTCCAGTTTCAAAGCATTGTGATCTGAGAATATGCTGGGAATAATCTTAATCTTTTGGTATTGGTTGAGCCCTGATGTGTGACCCAGTATATGGTATATTCTGGAGAAGTTCCTATGTGCACTTGAGAAAAATGAGCATTCTGTTGTTTTAGGTTGGAATGTTCTGTATAGATCTATGAGGTCCATCTGGTCCAATGTGTCATTCAATGCTATTATTTCTTTATTGATTTTATGCTTGGGTGATCTATTACTGAGAATGGCATGCTAAGATCCCTACGATTAATGTATTCATATCAATATGGCTCTTTAGGTTGATTAACAGTTTTCTTATGTAATTAGCTGCTCCCATATTGGGGGCATAAATATTTACAATTGTTAAATCTTGGTGGATAGTCCCTTTAAGAATTATGTAGTGTCCTTCTGTATCTCTGACTACAGACTTTAGTTTAAAATCTAATTTATCTGATATAAGAATTCTACCCCATCTTTCTTTTGAGGCCCATTGGCATGAAAGATGCTTCTCCATCCCTTCCCTTTCAGTCTGGATGTATACTTAGGTTTGAAATGGGTCTCTTGTAGACAACATATATATTGGCCATGTCATTTTATCCAATCTGCAACCCTTTGTCATTTTATGGGCACATTTAGGCTATTCATGTTGAGAGTGGATTATCCCTGGATGTATCTTGATATCTTTGTTAAAGTACTCAACTTTCCTGAGATTAAGTGGGATTAAAACTGGTTTATGTACAGGGGTAGCATTGTTTGTGGAAAGGGGATTACCTTGAAGCTTATCTTTATATGAATATTAAAAAATAATTTAAAAAAAAAAACATAAAAAATAAAATGAAAAACACACGTATATGTGTCCAAAATGTTCCAGTTAAAAGGTTATTGAATAATTTGTTGTACTGAACATCTCACTGTGATGGTAAATAGGTTAAAAATTATTTTAAAAGTTGAAAAGAATGAAAATAGTGGGAACAAATTAATTAAAAATCAAAGTTATAATTATGAAGTAGTCGTGGTTTTCCTTTTGTGTTTTTTGTTGTTGTTATTTTGTTTTGTTGTTGTTTTCGGGTGGCTCTCTGGGGGAGGGGCCTGCCACGTGTTATTCAGGCAGTCTTGCTAGAGTTGAGTCCTCTTGCCCCAATCAAGGGGCTGGGCTCTTAGGAAACCTGTTTTTCAGGCTTTTGTTCTCTGTAAGGTTTTTTGTTTTGTTTTGTTTTTTCCTCACCTTGGCGGCTTTTGGTGATTTTTTGGAAGTTTAGAGGAAAGCAAACTGCACCCAGACCTCCATCTCAGAGAGAACCCTCAGTCTGTTCCCCTCTGGGTGTTCCAGAGCACATAAATTCCTCCTCTGCAGCTGGCATAGCACATACCCAGTCACAGTCTCTGGGGTCACAGGAACTCCCGCTTTTACTCAAATCCATGAGAAGTACTAGTCCATACAGCTGGCTTCCAGCAGCTGCCTCTGCTGAGGCTATCAGGGCAGGCCCAGTCCGCCAGAGAGGTCCCAACCAGAGATAGCACACTGAGGTTTTCAATTTGGCCTGTGTTGGGAGTGTTCAGACTCTCCAGGTCCTAGAGATCACTGACTGGTGACTGCAGGGACCTCTCTCATGGGAGGATGTGAAACACGACTCAGACCCCAGTCACACAGCGCTCTGGCAGAGTGCAAAAAGCTGTGGTTCTAGAGAGCACTGGCTGGCATCCACACCAGACCCTCTCAGGCGCGCTGCCACCGAGATGCCCTCACATGCTGGTGGCTCAGAGACCAAGGCCTGGCTTCTTCACTGCACTCTGGCTCAGCACTAGCAGTGGATGTCCTGGGTCTGTGGGTTTAAGCCCCTGTCCCTAATCACCCAATTCCACCAATTTCCCCTTAAGATCATTTACTCTCTTTGAGTGCTTTAAACCAGACTCCAAGTTAATGCTGGTCCCCAGTCACAGGCCACTGTCGTATTTGGGTATTACTTTCCAATAGGTCGCTTCTGGTGGCTCCCTCCCCCTTTTATGTATCTTCTGATATCAGTCTGATGTTTCCACTTTGTTTTACCTGTCCACTGGAATCTCCTGCCCCCGTAGAGATCCAGAAGTGTATAATTCTAATCTCAGGCTGATTTCATGGGTGATCAGAGTTCTTTGGTAGATAATCAGCTCGCTTTAGGGGACCAGTTGAAACGGTGCCTCCTACATCTCCGCCATCTTGTCTCCCCTAATTTAAACTTCTTATCAGGCATATTGTTTATCTCTGTTTCACTTAGTTCCTTTTCTGAAGTTTTATATTGTTCACCCATCTGAAGCATATTTCTCTTTCATCTCATTTGACTTTCTGTTGTTACTCTTGTTGCTGTTGTTCTTTTTAATGATTTAGGCAGAAAAGCTACTCTCCTAAAGTTGAAGGAATGGTCTAGTGTATCATCATCTTCTCTGTAGACTGTGTGTGCCTGCTGACTGACTGGTTGGTCAGAGCTGTGAACAGCACGTGCTATGGGCCTAGGACACTTCTGTATGAGCCACCTGGTGGAATAGCTATATCTGAAGTGGTATGAGCCAGGGTGTACCCAGGGCTCTCTGGGCAGAGAATGCCCTGACAGAACATCTTAAGGTAGAATGGATGGGGGTGTGGCTGGTCCTGGGGCTCTCTGTTCAGAAGGCTCTCTATTAATGCAGCAGAAGGTGAACTGGGTGCAAGGTGGGGTATCCCAGTGTGCTCAGTACCAGGTAAACACAGGTGCAGCAATTGGAGCCAGGGAGCAGTGTTGTGGAGAGCACCTACTGATGATAGCTGGAGTTGAGGTGGGAGTCACACCAAGAACCTGGGGTGCTGGAGGACGAAGACACCCAGTCAAGGAGGCTGAAGACAAAGCAGGTAGGAGTCAGGGGGCCCCCAGAGCACTCTGCACCAGAGGTGTCCTAGTAAGACTTCTGGAGATCAATTTCTGTGGACATGAACGATTCTGGGGTACTTTATACCTGTGGCACATTGGCAAGACAGCTGGATATGCACTGAGTGCTGACCAGGATTTCTCAGTGTATGCTTCTCTGGGACCACCTCAGTGGGATGACTGGGACTGGTGTGGGCTAGAGGCATGGGTCTGAGAAGATAGGTGAGCTAGGACTCCCAGACCCTGCTCCACTGTCTCTTATCAATTTGAAGGGATAGTGTAAACCACAGTACTTGCCAGACCCTCCAACTGGGAGAGAGTTTCAGCTATCTTTTGGCCATTTGGCAGAGTTGTAGAGCTGTTTTATTTATATTCTAGTTTTGCTTCTATTTTTTTTTTAATATTTTGTTTATTTATTTATTTATTTGGCAGAGAGAGAGAGAGTCACAAGGAGGCAGAGAGGCAGGCAGAGAGAGAGGGAGAAGCAGGCTCCCTGCTAAGCAGGGAGCCTGATGTGTGGCTGGATCCCAGGACCCTGAGACCATGACCTGAGCTGAAGGCAGAAGCTTAACCCACTGAGCCACCCAGGCGCCCCTAGTTGTGCTTTTAAACACCTGTTTTGTTTTCGTTTTTTTTTTTTTTTCTTTCCCCCAGGGCTGACAAGTCTGCCCATGGTGCCTCCATACTAACCCTCTCAACTCCAGTTTGCAGTGCTAGGAGTGGGTATTGCCTTCACAACAGTGTCTCTGTCTCCCTTATTGTTGGCTTAGATTAGATGTATCCACAGATAAAGGAAGTGAGTTCAGGGATTTTCTACATCACCATCTTGGATCAGCTGGGTTTCTATTTCTAATCATGTTTCTAGTGGTTCCCATAAGAATCCCAGGATGCAACTTTAAGCCTTTTGCTGCCCTGGGAATTAGTCTGCATCCATTATAACACCTCTGCTTTCACGGGAGTGAGAGTCCTGCTCCAGCCCCTTCTTTTACTTTTTCTTATTTTTTTAAAAAAGATTTTATTTCTTTGACAGAGAAAGAGATCCCAAGTAGGCAAAGAGGCAGGCAGAGAGAGAAGGGGAATCAGGGGCCCTGCCAAGCAGAGAGCCCAATGCTGGGCCCAATCCCAGTACCCTGAGACTATAACCCAAACCAAAGGCAGAGGCCCAACCCACTGAGCCACCCAGGCACCCAAGCCCCTAGTTTAAAACACCGTGCTTACCTCTGGCTGACTTTCTCACCTGGATGACTGCTTCTATTCCCCTGTGGACATGCACTCACAGGTGCCTCCACCTAAGTCAGAACACAGACATCAATGTGCACATGGCTTAAGCCTCGCTCACATTTGGTGTTTTCTTTTACTTTTGAGGCATGTACATGTTTACATGTTTGTGTTCCCATCTATGTCTTCGCCTTTGAAAAAAAAAAAAAACTATTTTATCAACCATTTATGTATCAATGCTTTGAGAAAAGAGGGTCTTACAACATACCAGTACAATTCCCACCTGACTGACAATTCTCTTTAAGTTTCTACTCTCTGGAAGTGGTGGTCTGGACTCCAAGATGATGGCTAAGATGAAAGTGGTGGCAGTGGACAGCAACACCTCGACTCAAAATATATATTTGGTAATGAATTTTATAAAATTTCTTAATTGAATGTGGGTGATGAGGCATGGGAGTGTTACAATATCTGTCAATCTTCTAGTTTGATCACTGGATAAATCTGGAATAATTTAGCGAAGTGGGAGAGACTGGAATAGAAAGCTTATTTCCTAAGTGGTTGCCATCCAGTTTCCTATTGACGACGGGAAGATGAAACACTGGTAAGACTTAGAAGTGTACCTACCAAGCAGCTGGATGGATACCTGAGAGACTCAGGAGAAAAGTCTGCATGGAAACAAAATAGGAAGTTGTCAGCTTATTGATGCTACTGAAAGCCTGTCTCCACCATTTATACCTTCTGCTGTAGGTCAGTATGTTGATTGTTCAGAGTCATACATGTTGACTAATTTTGATCTGACATGTTCAACTAACAGATCTCTCTATTCAGATTTGGCAACTCTTCCTCCTTCATGTCACTGGATGCCTAAGTTTTCTCTTACACAAATAAATCTTCACATTGCATGACAAGGAAACATGGAGGTTCCTAACTCAGTCCTGAGAACATGGGTAGACTTAATATAAACAAGTGGATATAGGACAGAAAAGATGATTATCTCAATGTTAGGAGAGAACTTTTGTCTGATTTTTTAGGATGTTTCTAGCAGCACTGAGGTTATCACCTCACAGACACTTTTTTGTCCCCTCCACATAGAAAGTCATTGTTTATGGAAACCCTTTGCTCATAAAGTAAAGTTCTGACAAGAGCAGACCCATCATAAATATAAAGAGCCACATTCTCAAGAACAACAACAATGCCTTCATTTGTTAAAATGAAGAAAACTAAAAATATATTGGTTGGTTCTAAAGAGGATTCAAGGTACACCATACTATACCTCCTTATATTTAGGTCCTCCTTATTGTAAACTGCACAATTAATCTGATCAATGGTAGGTCAGTTTTATAGGCAATATTTAAAAGAATATGCTACTAGCTGCAGAATTAAAGCAATTTCAGAATGTATAACTTTCAATCTCATCATTACTAGTGCAACCCTATTCTCAACACATGAAGCAAAATCATGTGGAACTCTGTAGTTGTATGTAAACATATTTGTCACTTTCAGCAACCATATGCCATATCAGAGGAGAATGAAGAGAGAAAATGAAGATCCGTCCTGGAACAGAAATCTGAATATCTGAGAACAAATTTGCATCTTGTTCCACAGAGTTGAATAAAAATCTCTTTTATTCCATTAAGATAATCCATAAAATGCATAGCTTCCAATCCCAGACCTTTCTGCTACCAATATCACAATGATTATTCCTGAATAAATCAGAACCAGGGAAGTGGTAATTCAGGAGATCTTCTGTTGCTTTAAAACAATGAAACAGGCCAAGTCTTCTTTGGTTGACTTTCTGTTGTTGCATGTCCATCTCTGATGGGAAATGCTGTTCCTTGTTCTGGGGGCTGCTCCCACCCCCCATCCCACATCAGCTCCCCAGCCCAGGCTCCGGCTGCAGCTGGGTGGGCAAGTCCCTGCAGGGGAGCTCCTTGGTGCTGTCTGTGCATGTGCCCACTCATTCATGGCTGAATACTCCTTTGTATTCTGCTTAATGTCTTCACTTGCATCTCAGTGACACCCTTTGCATTTTTTGCGATTGCTCTGGGGAGAACAGTATGCAGCTTTAACATTATCAGAATCCACTTAGAGTTAAGCGTGTACCAGTTTAATAAACATCCAATTGTCAAATCCTTACCACAGAACAATTCCATGTTTCTCTTTCTATCCACTGTGCTCTTATAGATTTTACATCTCCCCATGTTAGAACGCCCACAATGTAGTGGGAAGTTTTTGCCTTATGTAGCCCCAGGTCTTGGAAACAAATGAAGAAGGAAAAAATGTTAGTACATATTTGGGGACAGAGTCTTAGGGGCTCTAAGGATTCACTGATTCTCTTTTGAGTTCACTGCAATGTTTGATTCCACCAGTGAACATGGGGGAGGTAGGCCACTTGACTTATTTTACAGATCAACATTGCTCTAAGCATTTAAATATATAACATGAGGTAGTCTACCCGGAATTACAAAAGAATTCCCTTCCCTCAACTGTTAATGAGTTGCTTGGTAGGCGCACAGATTTTGTAGAAGAACCTTCAGCCAAGTGTTTAGAAAGTACTGGGGACTCAATGAACCTGAGACATCACTCCAGTAGCCAGAGCCACACCCTTGAAGGAGAACAGCACCATCCTGGAAAGATGTATTCTAATATTGCAACCCCAGGGGTACAACAAGGTACTTCCCCTGCACTAACTTCTCAGCCAGGGCACTGCTTCTGTTCAAGGCCAAGAGGGATGTGTCTCACCATGGCTGTCATCCACCACAAGAGTTTGCTGGCAAGATTTATGAGGTCTTGTCCGGGGCAGTAATGGGGAAAGAAAAGGTCTTTAGCAAAGAACAGGGTGCATCAGCCAGAAGTCCACTTCATTGTTCACAGGCTGGTGTCCAGCAGCAGGTTCCAGGTGCTGCAGTGGCATTTTTTTTTTTTCTAGAAGAAGGATTCAAGTCATTCCTACTACAATTTTTTTTTAATTTTTTATTTCTTTTCAGCATAACAGTATTCATTGTTTTTGCACCACACCCAGTGCTCCATGCAATCCGTGCCCTCCCTAATACTCACCACCTGGTTCCCACAATCTCCCACCCCCCGCCCCTTCAAAACCCTCAGATTGTTTTTCAGAGTCCATAGTCTTTCATGGTTCACATCCCCTTCCAATTTCCCTCAACTCCCTTCTCCTACTACAATTTCTTGAAAGCCAACTGGGATTAAGCAGGAAGCACCAGGACACTATAAATACACCGCCATCAGTAATAGTTCAGAACTACGATATCGTGGTATTGAAAACATGTGGACTGAGCATATTTCACAGGTGTGATGGACCAGAGGGATATACTTGGGACATTAGGGTTGGAGATTGTCCATGGTCATGCATGAGCTCTTGGGAGCAGACCACAGACAAAACCTGGGTCTTCTGAATCTCAAGCTGTTCCTCCTTCATTGCATAACATTGTGAAAGAAGAAACCAATTCAAGTCCTGTGATCAGTTGTATGAAATAGAAAGAAAGGTGGCCTCCTTTGTTTACATCATTTATGCTCAGAACTCTGGGTCCAAAGGGTTGCTCTGCACTACCACACTGTTATTCTCTGGACTGTCATTATCCAGTAGCTGTGCCAGAGCAGACTGGGGGAGGGAGAAAGAGAAAGGGAGACTGAGTAGTCTCCTGTGAAAATGATATAATTTCCTGTATCATTAAAGATAATAAAGTCTTGCCCATTGGTTCACAATTTGGGGGAAGTGGGCACTAGTTCACATGAGCCAACGCCCTGTTATACAAGCAGATGTTCTTTGAACAGCAACAAAAGTATAAGGTATGCACATGCAGTTGGAGACCTGTTAGGATCATTTGGTTAAGGTGACATATGACAAGTAGGCTGAAATTAAAACCTTCATTTTCTGTTTGAAAAGAGATCCTTCCTCTCCACTGCTTGATCATCAAAGGGGTAAAATCTCTGCAAATGCTGGTATAGGTGTGTGTACAAACCAGGAGGTTGTGTGTGATGTCAGGAATGCCCAGGATACCATCCTTGCCCACAGGATCCTGGAAAGTCAGGATCCACCCTATGAGTGGCCATGTGAGTTTAGTGGTCTTTCCTCCTCAGAGTTGAATGAGGTGGGCTTTGGTCATTCCTTCCTAGGTTGAGGGTGAGAAAGTAGAACAGGAGGAAGTGGCTGGCTCAGAGTCACCCTGTGCAGTGATGTGGTTGTCCCCTGCCAGGCCCTGGGTCCATCTGCACCATCTCCCTTGGGGCCTTTCTTTGTGTTTCTTCTCTTTATCAACTGGGTTTTCCACTAGGTAGAGTTCTTATTAAGTGATAGAATAAATGTGGAACAACAGCTCTGGCCACATGAGTACAGTGCTGGTTTAAAGAAACATGAGACACAAATGTGAGGTTATTTTCCTAACTTGCTTTTCTCAGGGCTGGGCATGAACTCTGCCCACTGTGACAGGGGCACAGTTGCCCTGGAACATGTGGCTTTAGACATGGCTGTGGCAGAAAGAGTAGGGGCTAAGGCCAACTCTGGCCAGCTGCATTCATGAGCAGCCTGCTTTTCCCTGATCCCGATCATGTTTTCCTGAATTCAATCCATGTTTTATGTGAGGAATGCCCTGAACACAGGATTTGGCTACACCATGGTTAGCTGCACAAATTAGATGAATTATTAGAAGAGCATTTCGTTGGTCGCCAGTAGTTTTGCAACTGAACCAATAGTTGGTTGCACATAGTTCATAAAGCCCAATGCTTTTTCTTGACACTAGTCCATACCAGGTGTCCTCCGTGCCCCACACTCATGGCTCTGAGCATCTAAGGACACCCGCACTTGAGGACACATGGATGCTGCCACTGTGAACACTCCCTTGGGGCCTCCCTGGTGGCTGATGTGCCCCAGACCTCAGATTCTAAGGGGAGAAGAGGGATGGGGCTGTGTGTTGTTCCTAAAACTCAGAGCCTTAATACCAATGGGAGAGGAGAGAGAATCAGGAGTCTAGCCATTTCCTGGACCTCCAAAGGATGGTGCAGTGTTGCCCCCGCTGGTGGCAGTCAGAATGGGGTCAATGGCCCCAGGCACCATGTTAATAATTTGCTTGCAGGAAATGGGAAGTGGTTCCTCCTAACAGTCTGTCTACCTTGTTCTCGAATATGTGAGACTTTCATCCAGAGCAAATGTCCTTTCTGCCATTGCAAGGTAACTTAGGCCCTCCCCAGGGCCAAGTATCCAGTCACCAGAAGGAATAGATGAGGAGAAGCTCTCCAGTGACCATCACACAAAATAAAAGATGGTGCACTAAACAGAGCCTGACACTCTCCTTTGGACTTTGCCCACTCTTCTTAGAGGAGGCGGCGAGAGAAGGAGGTCTGTGTGCATCTTCTGAACTGTCACAGTATAATGAGAAATAGCCTGACAGAAATATCATCCCTGTGAATACCATGTGACAGATTTTGAAGAGTGGTGTTCTGGTGCCTCCCTGACCCTGGGTGTTGGGAGGATTTTCATCTCTGCCAGCTGGATGCTTAATGAATGTTTTTATATTCACTTCCTTTAACCACCAGTGACATTTAAAATATCTGCATATTTTGATTAGATGTTTGAATTTTTTTACAGTCTCTTCTTGATATTTTACTACTGCAGTGTTGACTATCCCCTTACTAGTTACTAACACATTGAGGGCAAAGATTTGGTCATTTGCCTTTCTTCTTTATGTATAGTGCCGCGTCATTAAGAAAAGCAACACTGAAACAGTTTCAGGATAAAGCATCAATATTGGTTGCTTCCTATGTAAGTGACAGTTCTCCCTGGAAAGCCTGAAAATGTAGACACCAAGTCTCCCTAGCAGCTGGTATGTAGGGGATTCTGGCAGTCCCTGTCATCAGACAGCAGGGTGGGTAGCTCTATGAATCCCCCTTCTGTGCACTTGGCCTCAGGGAACACATTAGTCTGCAGTTTCCTAGTGGTGAGATTCAAGCTGGAAAGATATTTGCTTCAAGGCCTTTGGCATGCAGTAGGTCAGCAATTGATCTCCCTTCTGACTTTGAAAAAAAAAAAGAAATCAAAGGGAATGGGATGTCACAAATCAGCTGTTCTGCTCTGTATCTTTGGAGTAACCAAGCAGTACATATAGTCCCCAAAGGACTAACCCAAAATGAAAAGAATCATGAATAAGTCAAAAGCATTTTTGATGTATATTCCAACTTCTTAAGGTCTGCAATGGTGAGATACGTAGGAGTACAAGGAAGCAGATGACTCCAGTGCTCACTGACTCCTTGCCACAGCAAGTCTTTCACTCAACATGACCATCTCAGGAGGCAGGGATAGGATAAAGGGATCATGTGATCTGTTCTCAGTGGAGAACCAGTCTGCCTGTCCTTTATCAGAGCACAGGAACTCTAGTGGCACAATCCCAGGGTGGGGGTTGCCTCTCAGGGCTGCTAACCAAGCCCAGAAGGTCAAGGGAGAAGCGTGGTTCCATCATTCATGTCATGGACTTACTATGTCAGTGGCTAGGCTTCCCCAGCATGGTCTGTACACAGTTTATCATAGACCAGTGTTTTGGGGCCTTGAGCGTGTCCTCCTCATGTGGCAAATAGAAAGAAATCATTTCACAGAACGACTCAACTGTTTCTTCTCTAGTGTGGTCAATACACTTTGCAAGAAGGACAGCACGAGCTGAGCAAGGGCAGGCACCATGTCTGAGAGGTGGCAGAGTACACATTCACATGGGAGAACAGAATTTTACCAGAGGCTTTGGTACAAAATATGTAACTCCTCCAAGCAACTATCACTAAAAAAATGCAGTGGTGGGACAGAATATAAACTCTTTAGTAAAGAGAAAAAAATCCCACAGGAAAATGATCAATCAGTTCCAAATATCTCTGCACTTGTCCCGCTCCTTTTTTTTTTTTTTTTTTTCCACAGCCATGGCCAAAGGTAGCCGCTGTCCCTGTGAACCAGGATGGGTATGGAAAGCCCTTGGCAGAGCCAACTTGCTGTGAGCTTTTCCCCATGGCCCAGAAGTGATGAATCCATCGGGTCATCCTGCCCATCCCCCCATGGCTGGCAGGACACCTCAGTAAGAATTGGGTTGACAGCTACTTTCCCTTCCTAGATGTTCATATTGTAACTTAAACTCAGGATGCAATGTTTTCAAGACTAAAAGCTTCTGTCCTTAATTATGCAATACGGGGTATAAGGAAGTTGTAGGAGGTCTTCAAAGCACCTCTCAAATCTTCATGCAAGATAGTCTCCTATCCAAGGCCAAACCTGGAGATCTCTATTGTAGATAGTAGGGTGTACAGTGGGGTATATCCCAGCTGGCCTGGAGGACAGGTGGCTGGCAGCATTGTCAGCAGAACATAGCCCTTTGCTGGCCCACTGTGCTCTGACACAAGTGACAAAAGAGAGAGAAAATCAATTTTTTGAGAGGGAAAATGTTACAGATCAGAGGAAAAACTTCATCATCTTTTCAGCAAGATAACCTCTGTTCAATGTGGCAGATAATTGGCATTCCTCAGCTTAGGTAAAAGTGTGTTCAAGAAAACATTACACCTTTAATTTCTACTTTTCATTACCCTGTATTATTGTCATCATGTCCCAATTATTTGAAACAATTCAGTTAGCGTAAATTTAAATCAAAGAACATATCCTAATGTATTTCACATTTTACCAATTGGACATTCAAGTTAATTTCAAAAATATCTTTTTATTTTTGTACTTGTTTCATGAACATTGGTCTGCCTCATGAGATGCTGGGGAGGATGGCTCCATGCACACTTTCCGTTGTATTCCAGAGGGGCAGTGTTGGGAGAAAACTGCATTACAAGTTGGGTCAGGGACTGAAACATAGAGGGAGAAGGTGGAGGATTCATAGTGTTCTCATGATACAAACACCTCCTGCAGGGCACCCACTCTGACCCAAAGAAACATTGGCACAGGTGGATTTGAAAAAGTGAGGAAAGCTCTCGTTTCAGGGTTTCAGAACATTTTCCCAGGGGCCCTGAACAGGTGTCAGGTGCTCAGGGATCTCTCTCCCAAGGGAAACAACTACATTCCTGTCTTGGATCCATCACTTATCAGCATGGCCACTCTGTAAAGTCACTTCAGCTCCCTACATTTCTGCACCCTCCACTGCCAAATGTGACTTTCAGCCCCCGCTTCTCCTCCCATCCAATCCCTGGAGATTACAGGAAATGATACAGATTCTCTGTCAGCTGTAGAGCATCATTCCTATGTGAAAGATAAAGAAGGAGCTTCCATCATCCCATGCAGGGGAACCATCCAAGTCCCAGCTCTGGATTCACCCACAGCCAGCCGTCTAGCTGATTTCACAGGCATTCAGTAACTCAACACCTACAGAACAATTGGGAAGCATTAGTCCTTCCCTATGTCTGAGGTGCTCCTTGTAGTCAATCACTTGGGACACCATAATGGCACACTAACGTCTAGGCTGTAGTTCAGGGAAACAGGGCACAGAGGGGTCTCAGAAATGCTCTCAGGTAGGTGTGGTTTCTCAATGGGATGTGAATCCAGGCCATCATGTGCGCTCACTGGGCTTTGTGGCATTTCTGTAATGTCTTCGCTAAATACAAGCAGTTGCCCACAAAACCTGTGTGGAGTGGAGAGGGGTGGGGGGAATTTAGAGCACAACATACAGTGACATCTTCCTATGTCTGACCTGGAGGAAGGAATGCCTGCTGGGCTGCTGGTGAGTATGGGGAGAAGGTTGGACTAGAAGTAAAGAATGTCTAATCCCCCTATGGTCTTCTGACAACAAGATGCCAACACTTCTATTTCAATGCATCTCCCACGAATCTGAGTGGATCATCCCCCTGAGGATGTGGAGCCACCCACAAACACCCTGGACCCTCCCCAATCACCATCTGTGAAGAAAGTCCCATTCTTCTTCCATAATCAGGTGTACCCCATTGTTGATACTGAGTAAGGTACCTTGGATATTGACTCATTACCTCAAGAAAAATTTCTGTAATTTCTTCAGTGTTCAACACTTAAGAGAAAACTACAAAGATGCCACATCACGTTTTTCCATTTCTTGTGAGCACAGTTAAATATATCAAGTGCATCACTAGTGTAACTACAGAAGTCAAGATACATTTCTAACTCATCAGAAGAGGACTCAGTAGGAAGCAGTGGCTCAGGGCTCCTAGGACAGTGGGTGGACCCTGCCCCTAGCCTCTGTCCTGCCAGGGGTGATGAGGCTGAGCACTCACTTCAAACCTGACTGTCCCTGTTGTTTTCCAGACACACACAGGGCCCCTGCAATTGTCCGCATGCAAGATTTCTTTGCAGTGTTCAAAGGCTCAGGCACAGAGAACCTTGGTGTGCTTGTCACTCATTTCCCCTCCCAGCTCTTGCACTTCATCTCTCTGCTGCCCATGAGCACATCTTCCTAGCTCTTCCTCATCCTCTCCTTTGCTGATGCCCACCTGGAATTCTCTTGCAGGCACTGAGGCCTTGCATCTGCCCTGTCTGTGAAACTTCTCTGCAGCTCTCCTCAGTTCCTTTCTAGCTGTCATTGCTCTGGCCCCTGTCTCCTGGGCTGGCCCACTAAGTCTGGGGAGCAGCCCTGAACAGCCCAGTGAGGAAAGGGGTTAAGAGTCGGCAGGGCTAAGCCCACCCTGCTGGAAGAGGAGCACCAGGAATTGAGGATCTGCTTGGGTAACCCCACTCTGCTATTTCCTGCCTGGGTGGCTCTGGTCATGCTCCGGGGAGCTATTGCTTTAAGCTCTCAGGAAGCTTCCTCTCAACAGACTTAAGAGAAGAAATAGAGGAAGTAGTCTGGAAGTTAGAACAAGAGAAGGAAATATGAATGGGGTGAGCTGGGCATGAAAAGGGGAAGACAATGACGTGTCCATGCTCTCCATAACTTCTCTGATGTACTTAATGTCACTTCAAGAAAAGTTTCCAAACAGTGGGGTGGCTGCTGTTGTGTGTGAGCACAAAGTGGAGATAAGGGGGTGGTCATGAGCAGATCACGGGTCAGACCCTCAGCAGCTCAGTCTGGTATGTAAAGATGCTGTGGAAGAGGGACACAAATTGGCCTCCCAGCCCTTCCAAGCATTTCCTTTCAGGAAAACATCATGCCTTTTGATTCAGGCAGGGATTGACTCATTTGGGTAAAGGCTGGGTCAGGCACGTGTCCTTTTCTTGGTGAGAAATTTGAGGAAAGGAGAGAGGGGAGCCCTGAGTTCAGAAGTCAAGCACATAACCTAGAGGACTCAGGGGGTTCAGGGTTCTTTGCCTCCAGAAAACCAACTACTTTCCTATCCCTGAGCTTCCCTATCCCTGTCATTGCACTGTGACTCTGGGCAAACCATTTAACATCTCTACATCTCTACATCTAGCATGCCACATTTCAGTAGCATGAAGCACAAAACAGGGATCATAGGCCCTGGATCCTGCCTCCCAACAGGGAGGATGGCAGATAACAGGGGATGATGACATATCTTCTCCATGGTCGGTAAGCCTTATGCCCATGTGAATGCCGAAAGACCACTTTCCACCCTCCCCTGTCCTGCGGCCATCAACATTTCCTTTCTGGGGGCAGTCACCCCTATATTTCTTGCTTATTCTTGCAGACATGGCATATTGGAACACTCATGCAGCACTTATGAGGGACCACTCATTGTCTTCAGGGGCAGTCTGGATTTTTTTTTCTATGAAGCTTCATAACATAATACCAGTAAGGAGATCGCATGTGCAGAACAGGGAACCAAGGGCAGAAAGGTCAAATAACTTTCCCAGTTACATGTGGCTTCGACTAAGATTTGATACTGGCCACCAACACCAGCCTCTGAGCTCTCCACTCAACTGTGAGCACTGCATTTTGAGGATGTCTCATCTAAAAGGTCATATCCCCACCCAGTTGTGGAGTGTCAGGTGAACAACACATCCAACACCCCTCTCCAAGTCCAGCTCAGACTCAGTTGGCTCCCAGTCCCTGGTGAACAGGAATGTGAGTTAACCAGGTAATGAATGAAGAGTTCCCAGGGTCTTCTTCAACTTCACCTCAATGGTTCTGGTTTTGGTGTATTTTTTCAGGATCGTAGCTCAGGTTAGAAGAAGGAAAAGATCATAAGGAGCTCAAACATGGGAGTCAGAGCAAAATCATCTGCAGCCAAGAAATTCTACTGGCAGTACCCATCCATGGTTCAGCAGCACCCACATGGGCATCTGGCCAAACAACAGAGGGGAGTTATGAACAACACATCCACTGACTACACACTGAAGGAGCTATGGGTGTCAATCAGTAGGTTGGAACTGTCAAGGAACTCCAGTTTGTGCAACAGAGAGTGGATACTGAGAGGAAAGAAAGAGTGGGAAGGTCACACTCAGAGCTAGGAAAGCTATTTCCCACTCTCTCAAGGCCTTAATCCAGGCTGTATAGGGAGCAGGTCAGATCTTAGTCTAGGATAGATGGAGGCTGGTATAATTCATGCATTAAGTCACTGAAGGGTCATCCAGATCAGCCCTTTCCTAGTTCATTAACTGTTCCACAACCAGGTGTGGTGAGTTGAAGTTAAATGAAGCTGTTTCTCTGAGCAACTGTCATGTGTGCAGTTGGTTTGGAATGTCCTGGGTTCTGAGACAGTTGGGAGTCAAGAAGACTACTGGTCACTCAGGGTAGTCACTGGGCAGTTGAGAGCATCAAATTCTGGGGGGTGCAGAGGCAAGTAAAGGGGAGATGGAGACAAGTTTGGATCCACCCAATCCATCAGGGGGTTTTCATTTGGGGGAAAAACACTGTATTTGTGTCAGGGACTGAAATGAAGAGCCAGAAGACTGCCAAGGATTTGAGACACTCTCCTGGGGCACCAGTGACTCCTTGTACCAGTGTTGGGCAGGAGGATGTGGACCTGGGGCCTAAGGATGGGGCTTGGGTCAGTGTGTGGGTCATAACATCACATTTGGTTAACCAGGGAACCATCTGTATCCTCTGCCCCAGAGCCCTCCTTAATCAGTGCTGTGACCCTGAGCACATAACTTAATCTCTCCCAATTTCCATGCCCTGCACCATAAAGTCTTGCCCCCAGCCCCTCCTCTGCCAATTCCATGGTGCTGATGTGAGCAGAACAAGAACTAACAGTCTCTGCACTGTGAGAAATCAAGTATGGAAGTCTCCAACCATTACTGTTGAGGGGTCTGGACCTCTCCTCAATTCTCTTTTTCTGGGTCATGTATTTTGGGGCCCTCTCATTAAGTGCAAAATGATCATAATCATCTCCTTGAAGAGGGATCACTTTTGTTACTATTAATTGTCCTTCCTTATGTAAAAAATTGTCATAACCATGGTCTTAGATTAACAAAACTGGCCTAGTTGCTTTGTCATATTAATATCTGCTTAGTGCCTATTTTCCCATCATTTAACCCTCAACCTCTTTGTGTCCTGGATGCAAAGGTTGACTCTTGTAGACAGCATAGAGTTCGCAGATTTTTATCCCCTCTGCCAGTCTCTGCCTCTTAATGGAGGGTTTAATCCATGTCAATTTAAGTTAATTACTTTTCAGGGAGCATTTCAATCTGTCCTTTTCCCATTGGGTTTCTGTGTGTGTGTGTGTGTGTGTGTGTGTGAGTGTATTATTCTATTTATTTAGTTATTTTATTTATTGGTTTTCTATGTGTGTGT
>JAHRIG010000025.1:67368953-67456180 GCA_020311275.1 Eira barbara | reverse complement strand
ATTCTATTTATTTAGTTATTTTATTTATTGGTTTTCTATGTGTGTGTATATATGTGTGTGTGTGTGTGTGTGTGTGTGAGATATATAATTATATATATATGTGTATATAGATATATACACACACACACAGAAAATATTTTATATATATGTGTGTGTATATGTGTATATATATATATATAAAATTTGTTCGTTATATATAATTTGTTCTTGCATGCCTCCATTACTGCTTTTCTTGATGTTATATCCCAGAGTAGTAACTAAACCCCCATGTTGTTGCCTTTCCTCTATATTCTGGTTTATATTCTTAGTAGCTTTCTTGGCCATTAGAGTTAACCTCTTTCTTTATAATATTCTAATTGGATTAATACCAGATTAATTTCCAAGGCATACAGAAACTTTAGTTTACTAATGCCCCCTCCTTTTGCCATTATTGTCCTATATACTACATTTCTATATTTTGACATTGTGAGGTGATCAACACCAATTTATATTGACTTATTGTAGGTTTCTTGTAAATCAGAAGAAAATATTTTTTTCATTTAAAGTCAATTAACCAAATATAGTATATCATTGGTTTTTGATATAATGTTCAATGTTTCAATATTTCAGCATTGAGTGTTCTTGTAAATGAGAAGAATGTATGTTACATGTTTATTCCATGTACATTTTATGCTCGTGCACATTTATACTTGCTTGTATGTTCATCTCTGTAACTATTTCTCCATGGAGAATTGAGTTACTCTGTTGTCTTTTCCTTTCAGCTTGAAGGACTCTCCCTAATATTTCTTGCAGGTGACAGCAAGGGATTCTCTCAGGTTTATCAGGCAATGTCTTGATATGTCTTCCTTAATGAAGGATGTCTGTGCTAGATGTTCATTTGTTGCTTGACAGATTTTCTCTTGAAGCAGCTTTCATGTGTCACCCTGATGCCTCTGGCCTCTGGTTTCTGATGAAAAATTAGTCATTCACCTTATTAAGGAGCCTTGATATACGATGAGGTCCTTTTCTTGCTGCTTCCATGATTCTACTTTTGCCTTTGGCCTTAAACCATCTTACTATGCAGTGAATTTATCGTACTCCATCTTTGTTGAACTTCTTAAATGTTGAGAGGAATGTTTTACATGAAATGTGGTGAGATTTAGGCTGTTATTCCTTCATGTATTCTCACTATCTCTTTCTGTCTTTTATTTTTCTGGAGACTGTCTTGGTGCCTGTGTTGGAATGTTTGGTAGTAGGACACACATCACTGGAACTCTGTTCATTTGCCTCCTCTGCTCTTAGTTGTATTTTGTTTGTTTGTTTTTAAATTTGCTGTTCACAAGACTGGATGTCAGGTGACCTATCTTCAGATTTGCTGGTTCTTATTTCCTCCTGTCCGATCCACTGTCCAGTCCTTTTGTGGATGTAAATTGTCAGCCCAAATTATATATGAGAGCCGTAGCCACAGTAGCCGTGAACATGTAGCTGTGAACATGTTCTTGTTTGGAAAGCAGGTCTTTGCAGAGATGATCTAGTTGAACTACAGTTACACTGGATGAGGGCGGGCCCAACTCAAGTGGCTATTGTCCTTCCAGGAGTAGGTAGATTTGGGCACAGAGGCAAGGGAGGGAAGGCCATGGAATGACAAAAAAATGGCAGCACAGCAGCTGTAGGCCAAGGGAAGCCCTGAGTTTCCAGAAAATTCCAAAAGCCAGAAAAAGGCAAAGTCAGCTAATTTCCTAGTTCTTTCACAGGGAGCAGAGCCCCTCCTACAGCTGGACTTTGCTGTCAGCCATCTACCAGGCAGGCCTGTGTCAAGAAAGCAATCTCAGTCCTGCCCTGCCAACACTTTTCTGTACATAGCCAGACTTCCTTTTCCTTTGGAGATCTATTATTATTATTATTTTTATTATTATTATTATTATTATTATTATTACTATTATTATTGTTATACCAGGGGCAGGGGAGTAGAGACTGGGCTTAAAATAATAGAAAATTGCAACCCGGGAAATCAGATTCCTATGCTTCCCCAGTTTGTTGTTTCTGCTATTTTTTTTTATCATTGCTCTTTTCTTGTGAGCGATCCTTCTGAACTACCTCTCCAAGCCTGTAATCTCACTCATGTGTGACCACAGTAGGAACAGTAGGTCCTGCTAGGCTGCTAGGTGGTTCCCAGTAGCTGAGTAGAAATTGTATTAGCATCCTGGAATGCAGGAGTGGCTCAGCTTGTGATGAGGGCTCTGCAGGCATGTGGATCTGTGTCTTCCACACTGAGCTGGTAGTGATAATTCTGCTGCAACCCTGCTTGTCTGCTTGTGCACAGCAACGGGGTCAGCCAGAGGGGCCAGTGTGCAACCTTCCCAGGTCTCTTCTGAGCATCCACACAGCTTGCACTGGTACACATTCTAGATTCCTGAGAAGTCGGAGTTTCTCCAAAACCCTGTGGAAACCTCACTGTTCAGCTTGTCTTTTACAGTTTTTGTTAATCTGTTGTTTGATACAATTGTTGTCCCTCATGTTAAACAACCACAGGTTGAACAGTGCCTGTATTCTTCTCTCGTTTTATGTGATTTTTGACAATTTGCCCGTGAAAGGCTTTTTATTCTTGGCAGGTTCCAAGCCAGATTAAATACAGACCATTGAACACATGGTCATAGAGACCCATCAGATGGGCCCACTAGAGATCTGGCTCTTAGGAGGAAGGTGTTGGGGGCACTCCAGTCCTGCTATGCTACCTACTGTCGCTGTCACATTGTTGACTTTCACTGTGAAAGTGGCTCTTACTTTTCTGAACTGCCCTGGACCCACAGGGTGGGGGCTGGGACCAGGGAAAGCTATAACCACAGAAATCTCATGTTTGCGACTGTTATTCCACTTTTGGGGGGGCTTTTCTTCCTGGAGTTAACATCCCCTCTGCTGATGCAAGTTCTGGTTCATTGCCAGAGCTGTGAAAATACGGATGGGAGTGATTGTTGCCAGTTTCCTTTGTTGCTTTTTTAGAAGAGAGGATTTTTGGAGGTCTCTAAAAGCAAATTGTCACTTTAGTCAGTGAGCACATCCTATTCTTTTGAATATTCTCAGGCCATGGTCATAACTGATCATCCCCGGGGTCAACAGAACTCGAGTCTCACATGAAACTCTTCATGCAGTCGTGTGATAGTGTTAGGTCACATCTATGGCATTCAACACAAAAATAAGAGGTGAGTGTCTGCTTAAAAGAATTTGTCTTAAAAATCCTATACTGAATGTTATGACCGAAACCCACTGGCTGATAGTGACAACATCCTACCATTGAAATTACATTGTTAGACAGAGTTTTGTTGTGTTGTATTCCTCCTCCAAATTAAAAACATTTTTAGCTTATTGTAAGTACAATTTTAGAATAGTGGTGTTTGATGTTTTGTTTTTGTATGATTTCTTGCACTTATAGATTTATTTAATTCATCCTCAGAGTCAAAGATCAGTTTTGCAATGTATGTGAATAACTATTTCTGGCCGTGGTTGTTTCTTAAAATACTATGTTGATAAGGCTTACACTTTATGGGAAACAAACAAGAACACATACAGAGATTCTAAGACATGATGTAAAGCGTGCAGTCATTATAAATCCACATTGTATCTTTCAAATACATGCAAAATTGTCCCCAATTGCCCAAAGGCTCTGTCTAGCCATCAAGAGAATGTGGCTAATGTTTGTCCTTCTGTTTTCCTGGAGAACACTGTAAACATCAGTGTCATTCAGATGTATGTGTGGCATGTAGTTGGGGAGGACCTGAATTTTCATAGAACCTAATGGAAGTCTGAGCCTCATGACAGCATTCCTGTGGGTTTGGAGTGACTCTGCACCCTGTGTTCCATCTAAGCAGCATGCACATACTACAGTTTTCTTCCACTGGCCACCTCTTCAAATTTTGTTACCTTCTTATTCCATCCATGTGCTATTTCCTCAGCAGGAGATATCCTCTCCCCTACTGCCTGCCTCAGTCATGAAACATACTGTACCCCAGTTACCATGCATGTGTTCCTCAGATGCAGGCTCAGTCACCCCCCTCCCAGAAAACATTCCAAGATTTATTGGATCTGAATGGTGACCAGGTGATCTGTGTCAGGGATCTCCTAGTGGGCTAAATTTTTATTGTGTGGTTTTATCATGTGTATCATCTCCAGAATAATTAGGATTAGTCCCTTGTTCCACAAATTGAAGTTTCAGGGGTTTTACAGCATCTACTTCTTGATTGACAGGAATTATGTACAAATGCAAAGCCTACTTTGGCTATTTATACATCATCAGATTATGGCAAACATCAGAGGAAACACTAAAATGCCAAAGTACACTTTATGTTAAATTCAGATTCCTGACATCGATTTGTTTACACTTAAATCTTTTTAGAAAATGTGTTTCAAAAGAATCAGCTCTAGGGGTCATAAATAAAATGTCTATTTTTTTTTAAAACAAGCTTTGAAGTCTTTTTTTTTTTTTAATTTATTTGACACACAGAGAGAGAGAGAGATCACAAGTAGGCAGAGAGGCAGGCAGAGAGAGAGAGGGAAGCAGACTCCCAGGACCCTGAGATCATGACCTGAGCTGAAGGCAGAGGCTTAACCCACTGAGCCACCCAGGTGCCCCTAAAATGTCTATTTTGACAGAACACCAGAAATCCATCCAGTGTCATCCATCATGGACAATAAGATAATCTTTTTTTTTTTTTTTTTTAATAATAATGATAGATAAACTTTACTGAGAACAGACCATGTACCAGGTGCTGTATTTGCTATTCCAGGTTGGTGATTCTGCTTCTCTCTCTCTCTCTCTTTTTAATGATTTTATTTATTTATTCGACAGACAGAGATCACAAGTAGGCAGAGAGGCAGGTAGAGAGAGCGAGAGGAGGAAGCAGGCTCCCCGCTAAGCAGAGAGCTCAATGTGGGGCTCAATCCCAGGACTCTGGGATCATGACCTGAGCCGAAGGCAGAGGCCTTAACCCACTGAGCCACCCAGGCACCCCGCAATAAGATACTCTTAACACCTATCCTGTATACACACGACCACTGAGAAAAAAATCCTCACAAAGCCACAAACCAAAATTAGGTTTTATCTGACATTTGCCAACATAACAGAGATTAGTTGGTGATATTATTCAAAAACTAAATTCTTAAAAGTATACATTCTCATGACATAATAAAGTTTTATAAAACTGTCAAAAAATGATCAGTGTACATATCATTGGGTAAAGTGGTATGACTGCACTACCTAAAGAAGTAAAAAGATTGTTTTCTAATGCATAAATTTATGCTGTTATTTATTTTTTTTCCAATCCTATTACGTTTTATAAGTCATAAAATATTTTAAATGAAAACAAGTTATATTTACTGTCTGGAACTGCCTAATACTCCCTAGTGTTTTGCTGAAGGGGTTCTGAATTTTCACTTTCCAAGAGACCACACAGCCTATGGCCAGTCCCACAAGAGCTTACAATGATGTGGCACCCTGCATGCCAGCTCAAGGAAGTGGATGGACAAGGGATTATACCAGCAGAGAGGGTTTGGGTCCAAACACTCAGAGTGCCCAGATTGATCTCAGCAGCCAAAGGTTTCTGCCCATCTGTGACCTGCCTCACCTTATGAGTCTGTGTAAGGATACCCCCTGTCTGCAAGAGTAGCCTAGCCCCATGACCTGCACACATGCCATGGGAGGCCCCATCCAGTGGTGGGGAGGACCCAATGTTCAAAGAGAACTAGCGTCATTGTAGACCAGAAATTCAGAGTGGAGGGCAGGGGAGAGGGAGGTCAATGCATGAAATGCCTTTAAAATCTGAAATGCAGGAGAAATCCAATGTTTTTGAAGAATATTTTTCTGGCCCCAGAAGAAAAGGAAACTTCAAAACCAAATTAATGAAATTAATTGGAAAATAGGGAGATATGTTTTTGCATCCATAGCTTGTGGCTCAGGCAGTCTGTCCCTGATTCAACATTAGTAATTGTCATCCTTGGCTCCAAGGGGCTCCTGGAAGGAAAGGAGGACTTTGTGGAGAGAGGAGCTCAGTAGAAACTACTTTTTTAAAAGGTTTTACTTATTTGAGAGAAGCGAGAGCAACCACAAGAGTTAGGTGAGGGGCAGAGGGAGCAATGGACTCCCCACTGAGCAGGGAGGTTGATGCAGGGTTTGATCCCTGGACTCCAAGAGAAGGACCTGAGCCGATGGCAGATGCTTAACTAATTGAGCTGCCCAAGCTCCCCTGGAAAGACATTTTGAAAAAATGTCTTATTAATAAAAGTTTTAAAGAATAAGAGATGTGACATGAAAATTTAAGTCTCCTATGTGCCACCTCCAGGAGTATCTTTTTGTTGTTGTTGTTGTTGTTGTTGCTGCTGTTGTTAATTAACTTATAGCTTACAGTGCAGTATTGGTTTCTGGAGTAGAATTCAGTGACTCATTACTTACATACAACACTCAGTGCTGATCATACCAAGTTCCCTCTTTAATGCCCACCATCCATCAAACCATCCCTGACCCACCTCCTTCCATCAACCCACAGTGTGCAGAGCTGCCTTCACTCTGATAGTTCTATCATGACCCATCACCATGGTGACCTGATGACACACACCTTTCCTTCCATTTCAACTGTCACTCTGTGAACCAAGCCCCTTGCTGTTTGGTGAACAGGTGTAAAGGTCCCCACGATTGGAAATATGAATTGCTGTTCTATGGTTATTGTTAGGGTCCGTGATCAAAAGAGCGAGACTGATACAAAGCGAAGGTCAAGCAAAGATTTATTTCACGCCAAGCATCAAGAATCAAACTGACTGGTTGGGGCTGTCTTACAAAGAGGCGACTCCTCTCAGCCTTACAGACTAACTTTTATAGAGGTGGTTGAGCCTGGCTATACACAGGTGGCCAATGAAATTGCAATACACAGAGAAAACTGCACAGTCATGCTAGGTCAGCAGCATACAGAGAAAACTGCACAGTCAAGCTAGGTCACACACTGGTTGCCAATTGAATTTCAATTTACCCTAGTAGGTATATGCGCGCCCCATTGTTGGATGTCTCCACCTGGCCTGACCCGCCCTTGTATCTGGGCTTTCCAAGTAAGTTCCTCTGGGAGGGGCAGGGTCAATCTAAGTTTACTGCATAAACAACAAAATGGCTCCCTCTGGCTAAGTAGGCCCTTACATTCCCCTTTTTTCTTTGGAAATTAGTCAAATCCTTTACTTTTCAGCCAGTTCTATGTTCTCCTGTTGTAAGGGGTTATATTGAGCATGTAAGACTACATTTCATCGCTCTAATTTTCTTTTGTACAAATGCCATTAGGGCGTTTATAATGCAGGGACCAAAAAGTAACATTAGTGCACAGTCAGCTGATAAGTTAGCCATTCACCACTTTGTATAACCATTTCCATTTTCCCTAATGCCATTCATCTAATTTCCCACCTATACTTTTTTTTTTTTTTTTTTTTTGGTCTTATGGCATGACTCAGAAGCTCTTACACAAACAGGTAACAATAGGAGCAACAATGAACTCATAGTCTTTGGGTCTTAGCTTTAGTCAATGGTCAGTGGGGCCCATCGGCTGTGGCTTCCATCTCTGGGGGGCATCCTCATCCTTGTCCTCGTCTCGTTTGACGTGACCCACATGAATCCAGGCCCTGATGCCTTCTACTTCTATTGCTATGGGGGTGGTCAGGATGACAGTAAAGGGTGCCTTCCAGCGAGGCTCCAAGTATCCCAATTGATGGCGACATATCCAAACCAAGCCCCCAGGTTGGTAAGGATATGGTTGCACCTCTGTCTCTGTCTTAGTGTGGGCAGTTCGGATCCCTGTGTGGGTTCTTTTTAAGACAGACTGTAATGCCTGCAGTGACTGGAGTACAGCATGTTCAGTCATTTCTGCTAAATAAACCTCTTGTAGCTGAGGGCAGAGCGGGGGCGTGGGGGGGGAGTCTCCTGCATGACAGGTGGGGATATCCACCACTATACTGGGGGGGACACCCAAACATTATTTCAAATGGGGTCACCTTGTTTAAGTAGGGTGTACAAAATGCCCTGAGAAGAGCGAAAGGAGGGAGATCTACCCATCCACCGTCAGTCTCTAGAATTAGCTTTTTCAAGGTCTCTTTAAGAGTCCAGCTCATTCTCTCTACTTGCCCAGAGCTCTGGTGCCGGTAGGCACAATGTAGTTTCCAATTAGTGCCCACAGCCTTGGTCAATGCCTGTGAGACTGAACTTACCTCACGAGAGTTAACCCAAACCTCTAGTAGCTTTTTGGCTACCACTCCTGCCATCTCATGTTTGGAAGAAAAAGCCTCTACCCAGCTTGAAAAGGTATCTACAAAAACTAACATATACTTGTACCCATATTTTCCGGATTTCATCTCTGTAAAATCTATTTCCCAACAAATTCCTGGTTCCTTACCTCTTTCTCTTTTCCCTCTTCCCATTCAAGTTCCTCCCATATTAACTGCCTGGCATTGAGCACACCTATCAACTACATCTTGAACCATACACGCTAATTTAGAAACCTGGAACTGCTTGCCTATAAGCTTCTTGAGTTTGTGTGTCCCCAAATGAGTACCCTGATGTATCTGGTCTACTAACTTCTTACTTAGTCTTTGAGGAAGAATTAATTTTTCTGTTTTAGTCTTAGCCCAGTCCCCTTCATAGTCCAATTTAGCCCATTTTTGTAAATACTTTAAATTATCCTCTGAATAGTTCGGTTTTTCTGGTAGGGCTGGAGCCAGGAGTGTAACCAGCTCTTGAACTGTTTCTTGGGCTGCTTGCTTTGCAGCTTGATCTGCTAATTGGTTTCCTTTTGAAATCAGATCAGTCCCCTTTTGGTGGCCTGGGAAATGCATAACAGCCACCTCTTTTGGGTCCCAAATAGCCTGGAGGAGAGCCGATATTTCTCCTCTGTTTTTAATTCCTTTTCCTTCTGCTGTTAATAGGCCCTTTTCTTTATAAATATCCCCATGTATATGGAGAGTAGCAAAGGCGTATCTGCTGTCCATATAGATGTTGACAGTTTTACTTTTGGCCATCTGCAGTGCCTTGGTGAGTGCAACCAGCTCTGCTTTTTGTGCCGAGGTTCTGTGTGGCAGGGCTGCTGTCCAGAGTTCCTGCTCAGGGGAAACCACCGCAGCCCCCACATACCTCTTTCCATCAACCATGTAGCTACTCCCATCTGTGAACAGAATCATCTCTGCATCTGGGAGGGGAATGTCTCTGAGGCCCGGCCTTACTCCTGTGACTTGGGATAGGACCTCCCCACATTCGTGTGGGTGGTCAGCCAGCTCCTCCGGCAGCAGTGTGGCTGGATTTAGCACTGCCAGGGGCTTGAAGGTCACTCTTGGTTCATTGAGGAGGACCTGATATACCGCCACTCAGGCGTTCATCATCCACCGGTCTGGTTGAGTCCAGAGAAGGCCCTCGATAGTGTGTGTGGTGGTCAAGATGAGATTTTGTCCAAAAGTCAATTTACTTACATCCTTGACCAGGAGGGCCATGGCAGCAATTATGCTGAGGCAAGGGGGGAACCCAACCATTACTGGATCTAGTTTCTTGCTAAGATAGGCTACTGGCCTTTGCCAAGGCCCCAGAGTCTGAGTCAAAACTCCTTTGGCCACCCCTGCTTTTTCATCCACATACAAGTGGAAGGGCTTGGTAACATCTGGGATGGCCAATGCTGGGGCTTTCAGTAAGGCTTTTTGTAACTCCCAAAATGCTCCTCCTGCCTCAGCTGTCCACTCTATCAAGTGAGCCCCCCTTTTGCCAGTTTGTAGAGAGGTCAGGCAATCTCCGCAAACCATGGTATCCACAGCCTACAGTAGCCCACCGTCCCAAGAAACTCCCTCACTTGTCGGGATGTGGTGGGGTGGGGGTATCGGGTGATAACCTGTTTCCTGGACTCAGACAGTGAACACACTCCCTCATGGAGATCAAAGCCTAGATAAGTGGCATGGCTCTGACAGAGCTGTGCTTTCTTTGCTGACACCCAATACCCTTTTTCCTGCAGAGTCTGTAAGAGAGCTCTTGTCCCCCGCAAACATGACTCATAGTTCTCAGCAGCTATTAGCAAGTCATCAACATACTGTAACAGAGTGACTCCCAAGTTGGAGGTTCTGTACTCACACAAATCCTTCTGTGGGGCCTCTCGAAGATAGCGGGTGAGTTCTTGAACCCTTGGGAAAGTCTTGTCCAGGTGAGCTGGCCTTGGAACCCTTCCTGTGGGTCGGACCACTCAAAAGCTAAGAGGGGCTGAGACTCCCTTGCTAAAAATACACAGAAAAATGCATCTTTGAGATAAGTAATGATGAAAATTGGGCTCCTGTGTCCACGAAGAAATCAATTGATTTCCCCTCCACTTCAATTTTATCCTAGGTTTGGGGAGGGGCTCTGAACCATGGCCCCTTCTGTCTCTGGTGGCCAGCATTGCCGTTTTCCTTTTGGGGCACTCCCTGGCCCAATGTTCTTTTTCCTTACAGTAAGTGCACTGATCTGAATCTAAGTCTTTCCGCCTGCCTTCTCTGTACTTGGGCTTTTCCTTCCATTTACCATCCCCTACCTGCCTCATGTAATGCCAAAACCTTCCTTCTATGAATCCCTGTTGTTAAACATATTTTCTGCTATTCCCACTAACTCAGTCAGATTCTTCCCTTCAAATCCTTCAATTTTCTGAAGTTTCCTCCTTATATCTGGGGCTGACTGACTGGCAAAAACAAGATTCACTGCCCTCTGATTTTCGGGTGCCTCAGGGTCAGTTGGGCTATACGTTTTATAGGCTTCAATAAGCCTTTCTAGGAAAGCTCTTGGAGACTCATTCTTACCTTGAGTCACCGTACTTTACATCTCTGTAAGTTACAGAGATGTAACTTACTTAAGAAAAAGTTTCCCTAGTCTGGAAGAGCAAACATTACAGAACCAGTAATGTTTAAAATAAGACAAAACATCAAGAGATACAACATTGCAATCTTTCAGTTCATCTAGTCCCATGTTACTAATTCTGGTTTAGTCTGAATGCAGTTTTTACTTCTGGAAATTCTTACCCATTTTGGTTCCAGAATTTTAACATATCAAAGACCTGTATTTGTCCTGAAAGTCTTCCCATATGAATTCCCTCTAAGATGGAAGTCATTTTATAAGAGAATTCTTAGAAGGCAAATTTATGAATCAGTTAAGCACAAAACATGTTCACCAACAGATTTCAAAAGCACAAATCCAGTTCCATCAACCAACGCTCTAGCATTTTTTCCCATTTGGTTAAGATCTAGATGTCCAACAAATTTAATTTCATTTGTCATTCAAGCAACCCTTCACAGTTTCAGGTTACCAAAGACTTTGAGAGCTACTTTAACAATTACCCATTAAAACTCTGAGACAGACAATTAGCCACCAGTTTTAGTCATCTCTTTGCTAAAAGATTTCACATTCCACCTGGGCCCACTCCACTTCAGACACCATGCTTTCCTGCCAGCAATGGGGAGGGGCTAGGCAGTCCACATTGGGCCAGAGAAGACAGGAACTTCGCCGAAACAAAGGGAGTTTCAGCAACTGCTTAGGAATATTCCTTAGTCTCTGTTTCGAGTTAAACTAACCACAGTGGGATCCAGTTATAGCCATTAAAAGTCAGAGTCCCCTCACTCTCTGCTTGCCCCATTTCTTCAAACACAGCAAATAACACAACAGACAACAAAAAGACAAGACAAAGGCAACCACAGGTCCAGTGATCCTGCCACTGGTGGGGACTTTCTAGTGGGACTCGAACTCCCTGACCACCTAGGAGGACTCGAACCCCCTGACTGCCTAGGGGGATACGAACCCCCTGACTGCCTAGGGGGACTCGAAACTCTGACGATCTATCAGTGGAGGGAAGGGGTGTCCCCGCATCCACTCCAGCCCTGGGGAGCATGGCTGCGTCTAGCTTCTCCCTGGTGGGCCATACACTGGAGCTCCACAACCAGAAAAACAGACAGGATCCCGAGCTCTTACCTCCAGAGGCTTTTTCCAGAAATTCTGATGCTGGCTCAGGTCTCATCTTTTGATCCCGGACGAGTCCCCAGTGTTAGGGTCCATGATCAAAGGAGCGAGACTGATACAAAGCGAAGGTCAAGCAAAGCTTTATTTCAAGCCAAGCATCAAGAATCAAACTGACCGGTCGGAGCCATCTCTTACAAAGAGTTGACCCCTCCCAGCCTTATGGACTAACTATTATAGAGATGGCTAGGCCTGGCTATACACGGTGGCCAATGAAATTGCAACACACAGAGAAAACTGCACAGTCATGCTAAGTCACACGGGTGGCCAATTGAATTTCAATTTACCCTAGTAGATATATGTGCACCCCAGTGATTGGATGTCTCCACCTGGCCTGACCCGCCCTTGTATCTGGGCTTTCCAAGTAAGTTCCTCTGGGAGGGGTAGGGCCAATCTAAGTTTACTGCATAGGGTCAATCTAAGTTTACTGCATAAGCAACAAAATGGATCCCTCTGGCTACGTAGGCCCTTACAGTTATGTTCACATTGATTTTCTGTATTCTCCTCTCTCAAATTGGCTGCACTTTTAGAGAGACTTGATTCTTTTATTTGGCTTTTCATTTCCACCCTCTGATTTCTCCTCCTGGTTTAATGGATGTATTTGCTAGTTTCTCTGTGTTACTTCATTTAGATTTCTCAGTGAAGCTGGGTTCCTTAAATAGCTTCTTAATTCAAAAGTTGTACTATTTCTAAATGCCAATTTCATGCATAGTCATACAGAAGCACACACAGGTCACACACCACACTGTTGTCCCTGGATGAGGAGAATCTTTGTGCAACCCCAGCAACACATTAGAGGGAAAGGAATGACCAGTGAACTCTTCTCAATGGAGATGACAAAATCAGAAAGGAACTGTCAGCAGTCAAAATGCAGCCTTTTTTTAAGAAGGAGAGACACTGGAAGATCTTGGGGTATTTTCATGAGTTGGTGTGGAGGGTATCATTGGCCGTATGCATGATGTCTGGGAGTGGATGGGAATGGAACGTGCAACCAGGTGGGTGGAATGAACAGTCTGCAGCTGCCCAGTGGACTGTCTCTTGGTCTCAAAGATACCTGGGTTGGGTTCTCAAGGCCATGTGTATTGAGGGGCTTCTCTAAAAGGAGACAAGAGACTATCCCCTAACCCTATAGTATCTAGAGAGGATAAAGAGACCTGAGATTAGAGAATTGATGTGGGGGAGGAAGGATGAAATACGGAGGAACTCACTCCAACCAGTGTAGTTTCACTTTAGTCCAGGCCCCTCAGACCAGTCCTTAGATCAATAGTAGGACATTCAGCATCATAGATTTCCTTCCTTAAACCAACCATCCCCAGCCCAGATGACTACTTTCATATTAATATGAATTGCTCCTTGGGATTGGTCAGTTGAACGCAAGCAAATTCCTGGTAGTGTCATAGTGTGACAGCTGGTTTGAAATGGCCTGGATATTGAATTACCTTGGGAATCAAGCAGAACACTCTTCATAGTTGGTGGTCAACTGACCTTCAGGAAGGCCCTGCATTACTGAGATGACATTTCAAAGTGCTGAGGAAGGTGTAAAAAGCTGAATATCCCTGGTCCTTCACTGGGCCTTGATCTGGAAGAACGTACATTGTATTTTTGTGAGATACCCAAGCACAGAGGTGAGTTAGGATTCAGATTGTTCTCATGGCACAGACACCTCCTGCAGGGCATCCAATTTCTCAAAGAAACATTGGCACAGGTGGATTGGAGAATGTGAGGGCAGCTCTTGATTCAGGGGTTCAGGACATTTTCTCAGAAGTCCTAGGCCACTGTCAGGTGCCCATGGATCTCTCTCCCAAGGGAAACAACTACATTCCTTTCCCAGATCCATCGCTCACCAGCATAACCACTCTGTACAGTCACAGCAGCTCCCTAAATTTCTGTGCACTTCACTGTAAAATGTGGGTTACAGCCCCTGCTTCTCTTCCCAATGGTGCTGCCCTGGGTATTATAGAGTAGATGACACAGATTATCTGTGAATTGTAAAGCATCATTCCCATTTGGAGGATAAAAATGAACTTCCATCCTCCCATGGAGTGGAGCCATCCAAGTCCCATGTCTGGATTCAGCCATGACCATGCTTCTACATGATTCTGTAGGCATTCAATACCCGAACACCTACAGAACAATTGTGAAGCACCAAGTCTTTACTATATCAGAGGCTTTCCTTGTAGTAAATCACTTTGGGCATCATAACAGCACACTAATGTCTAGGATGTATGGATATTTCCACATTTCAGAACAGAAAACTAAGGCAGAGACGGTTCTTGGTATCTCTCTCAGGTTAGTGCAGTTTTTTTTGTTTGTTTGTTTGCTTGTTTATTTGTTTGTTTTGTCAGCTTCTAAATGGGATGTGAATGCAGGCCATCAGGCATGATCACTGTGTTTTGCTGCATTTCTGTAATGTCTCTGCTAAATAACAATAGTTGCCCACCAAACCTGTCTGTTGAGGTATTTCAGTGTACACCATGCTGCAACATCTACCTACATCTCAGATTGAGGAAGGACTTTCTGCTGGACATCTGGTGAGTAGGGGGAGCCAAAGGTTGAATAGTAGTAAAGTATGTCCAATTCCCCTATGATCTTCTGACAACAAGATGCCAACACTGATCTCTATTTCTATACATTTCCCAGGACTTTGTGTGGAAGGGCACCCTGAAGTTGTAGAGCTCCCCCCCAACCATGTTGGCCCCTTCCACGCCGAGACAGAAAGAGTGAGATTCTGCTTCAGTCACCATGTGTACCCAACTGGTGACACAGAAGACAATATTGTGGAAATTTACTCATTAAGTTGACTTAAGAATAATTCTTTCATTTAGTGACATAGACATAGCAAAATAATATAAAATTGTTGAGACAGATTTTTCTATTATCATATGTTCAAATTTAAATTCATTAAGTCCATGACCATTAGGTATAGAAGTCAAGATGCATTTCTCAATGAAACTGGATCCACGTGTCATAGTAAAAAAGTGTCTAATAGCTGAATGTATGGACCTTAGTTATTTCCTGAACATAGGTCAGTATAGATATGCTCCATAAAACTTAGATTTTTAGTAATTAAGAGATAATGTTTAGAAGTGGTTAGATTAAAATAAAATTGGAACAGATAATACATGAAGTTTCCACATCCCACATTTCCCTTCAGTACATATCTTATTGTGCAGTACACACCTTACAATAGCATAACAAGGTGAAAACTTCTTATGAACTGAAGTCCACAGTTTACATTAAAATATACTCTGCATTTACCATTTTACTGGTTTGACAAATCCATAATGTCAAATATTCCCATTCCAGTAACAGACTGAAATCTGTGCACCAGTGGTCGAGACACCAATATTCCCAATAACGATAGACACAACCCAAAAATCCATTATGTGAGCAAAGGACACATTAAATGGCATACATACACATCATGAAGTACTATTCAGTCATAAGAAGAAACAAAAGTTTTCAATACTCTATGAAATGGATGGACCTTGAAAAACTAATATGCTTTTTGAAAGAAGGCACACACAGATAGACGTATATTACATGATCCCACTCTTTGAGAAAACTAGAGTAGGGAAATTCATAGACTTAGAAGTAGGAATTATGATAGAAGGAGGAAGGGGGGGAGTTGCAGTCATTTCTACATGGGTACAGAGGTTACATGACAGAAATATTTTGGATGTAGATGGTACAAAGCATTATGAGTGTACATAGTGTCACTGAAAATACACATACTGATTAATAAAAGGATAAATACTACATAGATTTCATCACCTAAAACCTAATACTCTAAGGCAATAGAGGACAGATACGGTCACAGCAGAGATGCAGGGATGAAAGCAGAACAGGTCTGGTGACCAGGTGAAGAACTGGGAATGTGGCGAACCTTCACAGTGGGCAGGACGTACCAGGGAACTGCGTCATAAAACCCATTGTGCTTTAAGTATTTCCCAGATTGACGCTGATGAGTTCCCACTGATTACATCCCCTCAGCTTGAAAGCAAAGACCTGTTTCCCTTTCCATCCTGCTCCCCTCCTCTGTATTTCTATGCACAGCAAGTAGGTTGGCCCAGCAGCAGGTCAGGCCTTGCTTGGTCACCTTTCACATCCATTCACTCTGGTCCCATGTCAACATAAAGCAGAACTCCCTGAGTCATTCCTGAGCAGTGCAGCTAATGTCCTGACAGTGAATCTGTGTTTTCCTAGATCCTGTGGATGGCAAGTCTGACAACCTTCCCAGCTATAGGACAGAAGAAGAGCCCCACTTATCTCTGAGGTGAGCTCTCCTCTCTTTCTCTGAGATAGAAATGTCCTTCCCTGATTCCTTCTTCAATCAATGTACAATGAAATCTCTCAATATACGTTAGAGATGGTGTAAGCAGTCTCCTTTGTTGGAGGAATTCCCAATGAAAGTAGGTTACTGTGGACATAGAAAGGGTGATGACACAGGACAGCCTCAGTTACAAAATGTATGGGATCAAACACCTTCTTTGACAGAAAATGTTTCTCCTTGAAAAAAAAAAGTTAAGCCCATATATTTATTTTTTTACTATATTCACTTAGCCACTATATAGTATATCATTAGTTTTTGATGTAGTGTTCAGTGATTTATTAGTTGCCTATAACACCCAGAGCTCATCACTTAATATGCCCTCTTCAATACCCATCACCCTGCTGCCACATCCCCCCTTTCTCTTCCCTTCTAAAACCCTCAGTTTGTTTCCCAGAGTCTATAATCTCTCAATATTTGTCTCCTTATCTGATTTTTCCCCTTCAGTTTTCCCTCCCTTCCCCTATGGTCTTCAATACTATGCCTTATGATCCACATATGAGTGAAACCATGTGATAATTATCTTTCTCTGCTTGACTTATTTCACTTAGCATAATCTCCTCCACTTCCATCCATGCCAATGCAAATGGTGTGTTTTTCATCCTTTCAGATGGCTGAATAATATCCCAATGTATACATGAACCACATCTTCACTCTCCATTTGTCTTTTGAAGAGCATCTCTGCTCCTTCTACAGTTTAGCTGTTGTGGTCATTGTGGCTATAGACATTGGGGTGGATGTGCCCCTTCTTTTCACTGCATCTGTATCTTTGGGGTAAATACCCAGTAGTGCAATTGATGGGTCATAAGGTAGCTTTATTTTTCACTTTTTGAGGAACCTCCACACTGTTTTCCAAAGTCACTGGACAAAGAATGTAAGAGGCCCCCCCTTTTTCCATATCCTCTCCAACATTTGTTGTCTCCTGCCTTGTTAATTTTGGCATTTTAACTGATGTAGTGTGGTATCTCAGTGTGTTTTTGATTTGTATTTCCTTCATGGCTAATGATGTTGAATATTTTTTCATGTCTATTAGCCATTTGTATGTCTTCTTTGGAGAAATGTCTGTTTATGTCTTTTGCCCATTTTTTTATTTGATTATGTGTTTTGGGGGTGTTGAGTTTGAGAAGTTCTTTTTCAATCTTGGATATAAGCCCTTTGTCTGTAGTGTCATTTTTAAAATATCTTCTCCCATTCCATCGGTTGCCTCTTAGTTTTGCTGACTGCTTACATTGCTGTGAAGAAATCTTTTATCTTGATGAAGTCCCAAAAATTCATTTTTGCTTTTCTTTCCCTTGCCTTTGGAGACATATCATGAAAGAATTTGCTATGGCCAATGTTGAAGATATTATCGTCTATGTTCTCCTCTAGGATTTTTTTTTATTTTTTAAATTTCTTTTCAGTGTACCAGAAATCATTGTTTATGCACCACATCCACTGCTCCGTGCAACACTTGCCCTCCATAATATCCACCACCAGGCTCAACCCACCTCCCACCACCAGCCCCTTCAAAACACTTAGATTGCTTTTCAGAGTCCAGTCTCTCATGGTTCATCTCATCATCTGTTTTGCCCAAACTCCCTTCTCCTCTTTATCTCCCCATGACCCCCGTGTTCTTTCTTATGCTCCACAAATAAGTGAAACCATATGATACTTGACTCTCTCTGCTTGACTTATTTCACTCAGCATAATCTCTTCCAGTCCCATCCATGTTGCTACAAAAGTTGGGTATTCATCCTTTCTGATGGAGGCATAATACTCCATAGTGTATATGGACCAAATCTTCCTTATCCAATCATCCGTTGAAGGGCATAATGATTCTTTCCACAGTTTGGAGGCCATGGCCATTGCTGCTATGAACATTGGGGTACAGATGGCCCTTCTTTTCACTAATATGTATCTTTCAGGTAAATACCCAGTAGTGCAATTGCGGGGTCATAGGGAAGCTCTATTTGTAATTTCTTAAGGAATCTCCACACTGTTTTCCAAAGTGGCTGCACCAACTTGCATTCCCACCAACAGTATAACAGTGTTCCCCTTTCTCCACGTCTTCTACAACAGACGTCATTTACTTCCTTGTTAATTTTGGCCATTCTAACTGGTATAACATGTTATGTCAAGTGGTTTTGATTTGAATCTCCATGATGGCTAGTAATGATGAACATTTTTTCATGTGTCTGATAGCCATCTGTATGTCTTCATTGAGAAGTGTTTGTTCATGTCTTCTGCGCATTTTTTGACATGATTATCTGTTTTGCGTGTGTTGAGTTTGAGGAGTTGATTATAGATCCTGGATATCAGTCTTTTGTCATCTGTGAATACCTTCTCCCATTCCGTGGGTTGCCTCATTGTTTTGCTGACTGTTTCCTATGCTGTACAGAAGCTTTTGATCTTGATAAAGTCCTAAAAATTCATTTTCACTTTTATTTCCTTTGTTTTGGAGACATATCTTAAAAGAAATTGCTGTGGCTGATGTCAAAGAGGTTACTTCCTATGTTCTCCTCTAAGACTCTGATGGATTCCTGTCTCACGTTGAGGTCTTTTATCCATTTCGAGTTTATCTTTGTGTATGGTGCAAGAGAATGATCGAGTTTCATTATTCTATACATAGCTGTCCAATTTTCCCAGCACCACTTATTGAAGAGACCATCATTTTTCCACTGTATATTTTTTCCTGCTTTGTCAAAGATTATTTGACCTTAGATTGAGGGTCCCTATCTAGGCTCTCTATTCTGTTCCACTGGTCTATGTGTCTGTTTTTATTCCAGTACCATGCTGTCTTGGTCATCACAGCTTTGTAGGAAAGCTTGAAGTCAGGCAACGTGATGCCCCCAGTTTTGGTGTTTTTTTTTTTTTTTTTTTTTTTTCTTTTTCAACATTTCCTTAGCGATTTGGGGTCTCTTCTGATTCCATACAAATTTTAGGATTGTTTGCTCCAACCCTTTGGAAAATGCCAGTGGAATTTTGATTAAAATGATAGTAAAGGTATGGATTGCTCTAGGCAGTACAGACATTTTAAAAATGTTTATTTTTCCAATCCATGAGCATAGAATCGTCTTCCATCTCTTTGTGTCTTATTCGTCTTCTTTCATGAGTGCTCTGTATTCCTCCAGTACAGACCCTTTATCTCTTTGGTTAGGTTTATTCCCTGGTATCTTATGGTTCTTGGTGCTATACTAAATGGAATCAATTCTCTAATTTCCCTTTCTGTGCTTTCATTGTTAGTGTATAAGAAAGCAACTGATTTCTGTACAATGGTTTTGTATCCTGCCACATTACTGAATTGCTGTATGAGTTCTAGTTGTTTGGGAGTGGAGTCTTTCGGGTTTTCCATATAAAGTATCATGTCATCTGTGAAGAGAGAGAGTTTGACTTCTTCATTGCCAATTTGGTTACCTTTTATTTCTCTTTGTTGTCTGATTTGCAGTTGCTAGGACTTCTAATACTATGTTGAACAAGAGTGGTGAGAGTGGGCATTCTTGTCGTGTTCCTGATATCAACGGGAAGCCTGTGAGCTTTTTCCCATTGAAGATGATATTTGCTGTGGGTTTTTCATAGATATACTTCATGAAATTCAGGAACGTTCCCTCTATCCCTATACTTTGAAGTGTTTTAATCAGGAACGGTTGTTGGATTTTGTCGAATGCTTTTTCTGCATCAGTTGAAAGGACCATATGGTTTTTCTCTCTTCTCTTATTGATTTGTTCTATCACAATAATTGATTTGCAAATGTTGAACCATCCTTGAAACACATGGATGAATCCCAACTGGTCATGGTGGATAATCTTTTCAATGTGCTGTAGGATCCTAGTAACTAAGATCTTGTGGAGAATCTAAGCATCCATATTCATCACGATTATTTCTCTGAAATTCTTTTTGGTGGTCTCATTGCCTGGTTTGGGGATCAGGGTAATGCTAGCTAGCTTCATAAAAAGAGTCTGGAAGTTTTCCTTCTTCTTCAACTGTTTGAAACAGCTTCAGGAGAATAGGTGTTATTTCTTCTTTGAAAGTTTGGTAGAATTCCCGAGGAAATCCGTCAGGTCCTGGACTCTTGTTTTTTGGGAGGTTTTTGATCACTTCTTCAATCACTTTACTAGATATCAGTCTATTCAGGCCATCAATTTCTTCCTGGTTCAATTTTGGAAGTTTATGGTTTCCCAGGAATGCATCAATTTCATCTAGGCTGTTTAATTTATTGGCATATAACTGTTGAAAATAATTTTCAATGATTGTTTCTATTCCCTTGGTGTTAGTTTTGATCTCTCCCTTTTCATTCATAATTTTATTAATTTGGGCCTTCTCTCTTTTCTTTTGGATTAGTTTGGCAAATGGTTTATTGATCTTACTGATTCTTGCAAAAAAAAAAAAAACAGCTTCTAGTTTCATTGAAGCATTCTACTATATCTCTAGTTTCTATCTCATTGATCTCTGCTCTAATCCTGATTATTTCCCTTCTTGTGTGTGGAGTTGGCTTAATTTGTTGTTGATTCTCCAGTTCTTTAAGGTGTAAATACAGCTGGTGTATTCTGAATATTTCCATTTTTTTCAAGGATGGCTTGGATAGCTATGTATTTACCCCTTAGGACTGCCTTTGCTGTATCCCATAGGTATGGGGGCAAAGTGTCTTCATTCTCATTGGTTTCCATGAATTTTTTAAGTTATTCTTTGATTTTCTGGTTGATCCAAGCATTTTTAAGTAAGGTGGTCTTTGGCTTCCAGGTTTGAATTCCTTCCAAATTTTTCCTTGTGGTTGAGTTCCAGTTTCAAAGCACTGTGATCTGAGAATATGCAGGGAATAATCTCAATCTTTGGATATCAGTTGAGCACTGATTTGTGACCCAGTATATGGTCTATTCTGGAGAAGGTTCCATGTACACTCAGGAAGAATGAGTATTCTGTTGTTTTAGGGTGGAATGTTCTGTATATATCTATGAGGTCCATCTGGTCCAATGTGTCATTCAATGCTCTTATTTCTTTATTGATTTTTTTGCTTGGATGATCTGCCTATTACTAAGAGTGGCATGTTAGGGTCTCCTACTATTAAAGCATTCATATCCATATGACTTTTTATCTTGATTAAGTTTTCTTATGTAATTGGCTGCTCCCATATTGGGGGCATAAATATTTACAACTGTTAGATCCTCTTGGTGGATAGTCTTTTTAAGAATGAATACTAGTGCTTTTCTTATCTTTGAATACAGTCCTTATATTAAAATCTAATTTATCTGATATAAGAATCACTACCCCAGCCTTCGTCTGAGGCCCAGTGGCATGGAAGATGCTTCTCCAACCCTGCACTTTCAGTCTTCATGTATCCTTATGTTCAAAATGGGTATCTTGTACCCAACATATAGATGGGTTTATTACTTTTATCCAATCTGCAACCCTGTGTCCTTTTTATGGGCACATTTAGGCCATTCACATTGAGAGTGATTACTGAGAAATATGTTTTTATTGACATTGTGTTACCTGTGAAGTCTTTGTTTCTATAGATTGTCTCCACGAATTTCTGTTCAATGATATTCTTGTTTTTTTTTTTTTTCCTCTTTTATAGAATCCCCCTTAATATATCTTACAGTGTCAGCTTGGTGGTCACATACTCTTTTAAACCTTGCCAGTCTTGGAAGCTCTTTATCTCTCCATCCATTTTGAATGTCAGTCTTGCTGGAGAAACTATTACTGGCTGCATGTTCTTCTCATTTAGTGCCCTGAATACATCTTGCCAGCCGTTTCTGGCTTGCCAGGTTTCTGTGGACAGGTCTGACGTTATTCTGATGAGCTTTCATCTGTACACAAGGAATCTCTTCCCCCTAGCTGCTTTCAAGAACTCCTGTCTAAAATTATGATACACCATTTTCACGATCAGGTGTCTTGAGGTCTTTCTAGATTCTATGATCTTCAGGGGAGACCTTTCTGCCTCTAGGACACGAACGTTGGTTCCATTCATGAGATTGGGAAAATTTTCATGGAGAATTTGTTCAACTATATCTTCTAGTCTTCCTTCTTTCTCCTCCACCTTAGGGATTCCAATAATTCTGACTTTCAAACGTTTCATGGCGTCATTTTCTGTTTTCATGGCTTCCAAGATGTTTGTTCCAGTTGTCCTCCTGATCCTTTTTCTCTATCTGTTTATCCTCCAGATAACTAATTCTCCCTTCTGCCTCGGTTATCCTAGATTTTAGAGAATTTAGATTAGGTTGGAACTCATTGAGAGCACTGTTAACATAATCCCTGGTGGCTTTCGCTTCTGCCCTAATTAATTCTATTTTGTCATCAAAGACTTTCTCCAATCTAGCTATTGCCTGGATAATTTTTAGCCTGAATTCCCTTTCTGACATGCTGTTTATGTCCATATACAATTTGTCTGATGGAGAGGGCCCAGTCTCTGAATTTTTCCTCTGTTGGGAATTCCTCCTCCTAGTAATTTTGGTGAGAGATGGCTGAATGTATGTGTAGCTGAATGTTTCAACTGGTGTGCAGGCATGGTGCACCCTGGAATGCTTCTGAGCAATCGAGAGTCCCCACCAAAAAGAAAGAAAATAGAAAAAAAGAGAGAGAAAGACAGGAAAAAAAGAATGATAATATAAAAGAGAAGGCCCAGCCCTAATGGGCCTGAAAGGTAAGATTTATGAAGTATACAAACAAAAACAGAAAACAAAAAGAACAACAAAAGTAGATGAGAAGAGACAAATAAATAAATAAAAGAACCCCGTCAATATGAACCCCAAGTATAAGATTTATATAGTACCAGAACAAAAACAAATACACAGAAACATTGACAGAAGAAAAAGATGTGAGGGTTGTTATGATTTCTGTGTGGGCGAGGAAGGTTATTTTGATTCTTCCTAGATGTATCTTGATATCTTTGTTAAAGGACTCAACTTTCCTGAGATAAAGGGGGTTAAAACTGATTTACCTATTGGGGTAGCTCTGATTGGGGAAAGAGGATTACCTTGAAGTTTATCTATATATGAATATTTAAAAAATAATAATAATAAGATTAAATTAAAAATTAGAAAATGGAAAAGCAAAAGAAAAGCACAGATATATGTACCAAAAAATTTCAGGTTAAAAGGTTATTATGGAATTTGATGCGCTGAACATCTCATTGTGATAGTAAATAAGTTAAAAAGTTATATAAAGAAAATGAAAAGAACCAGAATAATGGGGATGAATTAAAAATAAAAGTTGTGGGGCGCCTGGGTGGCTCAGTGGGTTAAAGCCTCTGCCTTTGGTTCAGGTCATGATCTCAGGTCCTGGGATCGAGCCCCGCATTGGGCTCTCTGCGCAGCGGGGAGCCTGCTTCCTCCTCTCTCTCAGCCTGCTTCTCTGCCTGCTTGTGATCCCTGTCTGTCAAATAAATAAATAAAATCTTTAAAAAAATAAAAGTTGTTTCTGTGAAGTAGTGTTGGTTGTCCTCTTGTTTTGTTTCGTTGTTGTTGTTTTTGTTTTTGTTTTGTTTTGTTTTGTTTTGTTTTGGACTGGCTTTCTGGTGGAGGGGCCTGCTGCATGGCTTTTCAGGGAGTCTTGATAGCGTTTTGTCCTCCTGCCCCCATCAAAGGCCTGGGCTCTGAGTAAACCATTTTTTCAGGCTTTTGTTCCCTGGATGTTTTTATGTTTGTTTGTTTATTTGTTTGGTTTTTTCTCCCCTTGGTGACTTTTGGCGCTTCATTGGAGGTTTAGAGGAAAGCAAACTGCACCCAGACCTCCATCTTTGAGAGAAGCTGCAGTATGTTCCCTCTGTGTGTTTCAGAGCACATAAATTCCCCCTCTGCCACTGGCCAATCACGTCCCCAGTCTTGGGCTCTGGGGTCACAGGAACTCTTGCTTATACCCAAAACCACAAGAAATACTAGCTGCAGCTGTCTGGGCAGCTCTAGATCACCAGAGAGGTCCCAAGCAAAGAGAGTGCACTGAGATTTTCATGCTGGCCCAGGCTGAGAGTGCACAGACTCTCATAGAGATTTCAGAGGCCAGACTTTGGAGGGATTGTCTGCCTTTATTCTTCATTCCTAACATGTGTCTATTCTCACTTCAGGGACCAGTTCTCAGGCTGTGGTGACACAGGAGCCCTCACTGACTGTGTCTCCAGGAGGAACTGTCACTCTCACTTGCAGCTCCCGCACTGGAGCAGTCACCAATCCTCACTATCCATACTGGTTTCAGCAGAATGCTGCCCAAGTCCCAAGGGTATTCATTTATGGTACACACAATAAATATCCCTGGACCTCCAATGGTTCTCAGTCTCCTTCCTTTGGGACAAAGCTTCCCTGACCTTCACAGGGACCCAGCCCAAAGATGAGGCTGAATATCACTGGGGGGCTATACTTAGTTGTGTTGTTTAAGTGAGAGACCCAGAGAAGGAAGGAAGACATACTTTTTTTCACCAAGTGTGGTTACAAATATCATGGGATATTGGCATCTCATGGCATCCCACCTCAGCTCTCAGGCACCCTTAATGTTGACCATCTATGGAGAGATGGAGATGGGAAATGTTTGAATTGATTCCCTTCCCTGTTTGATTCCTAAACTAGAGTAAAAGTATAAATGATGTAGGAGTGAATCTATCTCCATTGGAAATTTGGACAAATTATGGTAAATTATCCTATGGAATAATGATCAACTATGCTTCTCAAAGATCCCTGATTATATTTTATATGGAGCAATGGAACTACACAAAAAGCAAGACTGTGTCATGTGAAATTAATATATTTATATTATTTTATTTATTATATTATATCTATGTGCCAAAGCACATCCTTGAGAGTGTTGTCACTTACCTCTTTTAGACTTAAGTGGCTGTGGAACACAGGACTTTGTTGTCAGTGGATGATATCAGTTTTATAGACCATCTGTACTTGTTTTTCCTGTATTTTGTTCATTATATTATGTTATATTATTTAATATCAATCTGTCTACTGAGAAAAATTATAAAAGTAGACTAAAAAGTATTTTTATTAACTGTGAGGGCCTGTATGAGGGCCTGGTTAGCCAGAGGAACTTACTTGCAAACCCTGGATATAGAGGCAGGCCAGGCCAGATGGAGACATCCAATCAGTGGGGCATGCATATATTTACTGTGGTGAGTTGAAATCTCATTCACCACTTGTGTGTGGGCCAGGCTCAACCACCTCTATAAAGGTTAGTCTGTGAGGCTGGGGCAGGGAGTAGTAGGAGGAGTTAGAATAGCCTTTGGGATAGCCGTTAGGGTAGTTGTCAGAGTGATAGTCCTCGGGAGCGGCACCACCACGAGTGGCCTCGCCTCCATGAGCCATGGCCCCACCGTGAGCGGCCTCATTGGAGCGGCCTCACCAGAGCGGAGTCATCTGGCGAGTGGCCTCGTTGGAGTGGCATCGTCCGGGGAGTGGCCTCGTCCTGGGAGGAGCCTCATCAGGAGCAGTGTCATGGGGAGCAGAGTCTGCATCGTGGGGCTGTCATCCTCATCATCATCGCCTCTTCGTCATTGGGAGCAGCCTCGTCCGGGGAACAGCCTCATATGGGGAGCAGCCTCGTGGGGGTTGTCATCGTGGCCTCTTCCTAAGAGATGGCCCCTACAAGTTGGTTTGATTTTCCACACTTGGCACAAAATAAAGCTTTGCTTGTCTTTTGCTTTGCATCAGTCCCATTCCTTTGATCACGGACCCTAACATTAACATAAAATGTGTTATTTGTTTCAGGGGTACAGGCCTCTGATTCATCAGTCTTACAGATACTAAAATATCTTAAATGCATCAGAGAGTCAATGCAAATAATTGTTGTAAGGGTAATATCCAAGAATAAATGAAAACCAGACTCCCTGCGTGGCTCAGTCAGTTAAGCATCTGACTCTTGATTTCTGCTCAGGTCATGATCTGAGGATCAAGGGATTGAGGACTGTGTCAGTCAGACTCAACATTCATTGGGGAGTCTGCTTGAAATTCTATCTCTCCCTCTCTCTTTGGCCCTCCCCCCAATTTAAAAAAAATGAGAAACCACAGAAGTTAACAAGCATGAAAGACAGGTTGTCTCTGACAGTGTGGTATTCTCATGGTAAAGACAAAGATAAAAGACCTGTATCATCGGGGCTGGTGAACCTAACAGGAGACCCTGACAACAACAACAATAACCAAATAATTTAGTCTGTAAGGGTAATCCACATAGAATTATCACCAGAGTTCAATCAGTGGAATTCTCTGGGGGACTTTAAGCTTTGATCTTCAAGTTAATTACGTCCCAGTGATTAAACCAGGGACATGGCAGAAGCAAAGTCATATATCAGGTAATCCTGAAATATCTCATAACCAATGTTTCAATTATCTGTCTAACTGAAGGCATTGATGCTCTGGAAAAATGGATGGCTCAACCCAAATGTCACATAGCTGACCTGCTCATTCTACTGCCCTGGCTGGTGACATCAGAAAGGTCCAACTACAAAGGTAACAAAGCCCTTCCAGGAGGGCTGGTGACTGTGACATGGGCTGGAGAGCATGATGTCTGGGGCCAGCAGAGGGCGCTGGTAGGCTTCTCTTGAGAGCTCAGGGTCTGGGTCAGGCATACCAGGAAAATCTATCACTGGCCCTTGCATGCTTGGGCAAACAGCATCCTCACTGTGGGTGACTTTCCTGCACCTTGGTCCCCAGGAGCCACATGAGCCCTCAACTCTGAATCACACATGCCTCATATCTCATTCTCTACAGTATCTTGGGATGAACTATCCAGAGCTGGTTTTCATGGAAAGATAGATGAACAGGACACCCTTGCAACAAAAATACATTTTCTTCATGAACTTGAGCTTCAGCACTCCCTAGGCAAAGGATAGGACACACCAAGGTAGGTATTTGCCCCTCCCCTAAATTTTTTTTTTTGAAAAAAAAATAAAAAAGAGAAACCACAGAAGGAATCAAGCACTGGTACCAGCAGACCCCATGCCAACAATCAGCCTCAGCAAGAAGACCTCAGAAACTTCACAATGACCTGGATTATTTACTTCCTCACTGATTGAACACAGAGTTTCCTTTAGGGGGAAGTGAAAGTGTAGAGAGGTGAGGAAGGGGATTGGCTCTGCCTTTTGCTCCTGTTATCTGGGTATAGGTGGTTGTCTATTATTTCTGTCATCTTCTGATCTGCCTCCAGGTCCTAAGTCAGATGGGACTGGTTCTGTCATCAACGGTGTTTAAGTCCTTGCTTAAAAAGTGTTTTAAAATATATATCACAATAAAATACATGTAGTCTAAATTCATGTTTTCATTCAACTATTCAATGGAGGGAGCATAACCCAACAGAAGAGTATCAGATGTGAAAACTGCAGGAAGATCTCATTTATGAACATAACTAATAGTAGAAAAAATAGCTCAAAATATCAGCTACTAGAACCCATGTTTTTTCAAGGAAAAAAAAATAACCTTGACCACCAGGAAGGATTGGGGCTAAGACTTGTTGTGTGCAGTCTCTTGGTGATGGAATATGGAATGTAGGGGACCAGATGTGAAGGTGCACTAAGCCATACTTCAGATGTCCCAACCAGGATAGTACTCTTGAACTCCCAGTGCTGGTTCCCTTATGCTCTGTGGAAGAGAGCAGTGTTGTTACAGGAAACACCACAGAGGATAGAGTGATATCTAGAGCATGTGTCCTGCATCAGTGTGTCATCTCATGGTTAGAAGCACTTATCCCAGATACAAGCCCAACCCAGAGAAAGCTCTTCCCTGACTCATGCAGGACCACTCAGGGCCCACAGGGGGCGCTGTTCTACCACCTTCCTGTGTGTGAGGGGCTTCAGGGGTCCTGGGAGTTTCTCCGATCTCCAGCCCATCAAGCACACCATTACCTCTGGCTACAGATCCCTACAAAGATCTGTCCCATGAGAAAGTGAAGAGAAGCCTGGTGTCTGGGGAATGACCAGGACAATGTGTCCAGTGACCACCCTCATGAACACTTGCTGCTAATTATGACTTCAAAATGTGCTCAGGATGAAATATGTAGTAAATGCCTGGGCTCTCTATCTGCCATCATTTCAGTTGTTATTTCATACTGATCTTTGTCATTTATGCCAAAATTTGATAGTGAAATGGAAACATATCAGTTGTGGTTTTAGTTTTCCAATTTTTTTTTCTTGATTGTTAATATTGCCCCTCACCTCAAATTTTGATATGCAATTACCCAGTGCTCTCTAAGGTGCCAGGGATGCATTAGTTTAATGGGAAAATAATTTAGTATGAGTATTTTTCTGATATGGATTGGAGCTCTCCAACACACATGAAGAGAAAGTAAAAATAATCATGCAGGATTTGTGAAATGAATCATGCAGGATTCTAAAATGAATGCTAATCATTTTTATATATCACACTGGGCTGAACATCAGCCCTAAGCCACATCTTCCCCTATTTCTGGAGACCCTGTATCCTCCTCTACCCCCAGTCCTCTTTACTCCCGGTACTTCCCCAGCCTTCTTGGTCTGTCTGATCCTCAACAGAGTACAAGGGGAAATGCAGGTCAAAATGTTCCATGACAGTCGCACACACTAGATCACATTCATTTCTGATCAAGAGTGATATGTTAATATTTTGTTATAACTTATGTGGCAGATGGTCTTATACTTTCTTGGTGACTCTCTGCCTTTCCCCACAAAACTTTCAGGTACATTGAAGCCATTTCATATAACTGATCACTTCTTAGAACAAAGGAGGATGTTTTCCCCAGCCTGGCAATTCTGTTCAGTATGATGCCCCCATCCCTGGTCAGCTCCTCTTGACTATAGGAGACAGAGTCTATGATTAACTAAGAGGAGACCACTGTCCCTATATCCTTCAGACATGGGCTCTGAGATTCCCTGTGACCTCACTGTTGGAGGGATGACTGCTAAGACCCTCCATGGAGACAAAAAGAAATGTCCCTTGGGAGGGAAGGAAATGGTTCAGGGATGGGTTAGATTTGATGCTAACTAGAAGAAGGGTAAAAAGGTGGAAAATACAAACACATCTATCTCCTCACTTAGCTCTCAGGCTTCCCAGAGAGAAACCTTTTCATGGAGGCCACCAGGATAATTAGGGAGTTGATTTGGTGAAAGTTGTCCTCCTCACACTTAGTGTCCCAGGTCACCCTGCAGTTATTGGTGTGTCTGAGGTCCCATCATCAGCTTCTTTCAAAATCTCCCAGGGGACATGTGGGTGATCTTGGGGCAGGAAGGGAGGGAGCTGATTTGCATGAAGCACCTTCTCCTCCTAATGGGTCTGGAGACATGAAAAGGCCTGGGGACACCCCACTCAAACCCAAGAGCCTGTGGAGACCACATACTCTTAGGGTCCCCACCATGGCCTGGAAGGTGCTTCTTCTCGGGCTCCTTGCTTATGGCTCAGGTCAGGGAAAGGGACTCTGCATCATGGGGGTGCATATAAAAGCAGGGTCTCAAGTGCCTCTTGTCTTCCATAACACCACCTCTCTCTCCTGTTTGTTTTAGGAGCAGATTCTCAGACCGTGGTGATCCAGGAGCCATCACTGTCGGTATCTCCAGGAGGGACAGTCACAATCACTTGTGGACTCAGCTCTGCCTCAGTCTCTACCAATAACTACCCTCACTGGTACCAGCAGACCCCAGGCAAGGCTCCCCACTTGCTTATCTATGACACAAACAACCGCCCCTCTGGGGTCCCTAATCGCTTCTCTGGATCCATCTCTGGGAACAAAGCCGCCCTCACTATCGCAGGGGCCCAACTTGAGGATGAAACCGACTATCACTGTTTGCTGTATATGGGTAGTGGTACTTACACAGTGATTTAAATCTATGGGGAAGTGCAACCAGAACTTCTTATGTGCACAGAATGGCTCAGCCTTAGAAGCAGGAGATAAAGTGTGTGGGGGGGATAGTCAACATCACCATGGGAAGGAAGTCTCCCTGGCCCTCTTTCCATGTCCAGGGGTTCATCACCACGTGTACTTCATCCTGACTTTCCCAGGGTGTGTCCATCTCCACTGTGAGCCTCTGAGACTGAGCTTCCTCCCTTGTTTGCATAAGTGTTGAAGAATGGGGACTCAGTTCCATTATATATCAACGAAAACTGCTATAAATAAGGACTATTTTTCAAAGAACATTGGTAGATGTAACTTTATTCATTAATTTGATGCTAAGAATTAAATTAATATTTTCCTAGTTTGTAGCTTGATAAAAACAGAATCCTCCATCCTAGACATTCTAACTATGAAATCTGTGTTGGGGGGTCAGAGGTCTATATTTAAAAAGTCCTCCAGAAGACTTGTGTGAAAGTTAATGTTTAAGAAACATTTGTTCTTTTATTATTCTAGAATTATTTCTGGAAATATCTCTCCAAAATCCAGGGAGAATAACATCCTATGACTGAATCATTCCCCAAATTGCACTAAAGATCCAAGAACACTGAGAAACAGGTTCAAAATCTCAGTCCACCAAAGGGTACAACAGCCTGCTATGGCATAATGCATGCTGAGAGATACATAACTGAAGGAAAGTATGTGTCCAGTGGATGTAGATTTGTAATTCAACCTGGAGACTATGCATTATTCTTCCTCACTTGCATTGGCTCCTTAGGAAATGTCTAGAGACACAAGACCACATACCATTGTATAATATTTAGTGTCCCCACTAAATAAATAAGGTTGTACAATAAGGTTGTACAATACTTGATATTATACTTGGGTGTTTTCTACTATTTTTCTTTCAAAATACATTATATTTATTAAATATTGTATATTAACTGAATTCTGAAACTTAAAATATCAGTTGACTTTTTATCAGTTGATTTTATATCCACTGGGATATTAAGTTTAAAGGAAAATTACCACCAAATAAAACACAGCCCCGACACAATGCATGAACCATAGAATTTGTTCTATGAATGAAGAATCAGTGGTTAACTCATGTTTCCCAGCACTTATATTGAAATTGTTCATCACTTTAGTTTACAGCCCTCCCACAAAGACAACTTCAGGCCCAGAGGCCTACACTAGAGAATGTAATCAAGTATTTAAGGACAAAATAATAATACTACAGAGAAGCAAAGAGGAAGGACAAAACTTGAATATAGGTCATAAAGCTAGTTTTCCTCTGATTTAATAACCATGCAAAATTTTCAAAGTAAAGGAAATTAAAAATCCATATGCTGCTAAACAAAGAAACCAAAATATAAAAATGTATTTACAAATTCAATTTAACAGTGTGCTAAAGGTGGTCATTTTAAACATTTAAGGTTTGTGTAATATTGGAAAGCCAATCAATGTAATTCATTCTATAAGAGAGTAAATTGAAAATAGGACTATCTCAATAAATGTACCAATATTTTCCTGAAAATATCCATCTAAATGTATACAGATTGAGAAGAGAAAAATAAACTGTATTATTTTAGGTGACTTGACCATTTATATAGAAAATACAAAGTAATTGACATAAAAAGAAAAATTTTGAAACTGAAGAGCAATTATGACAAAGTTTCAGGATGCATGTTTAATACAGAAAAGTCCAGTGCTTACCTAATAACTAACATTGAACAAGTGAAAAGTGAAATGAACACAATTTATATTAGTACCCAAAAAGTGTAAATGCTTAGGTATAAATTGAAGATAGTACGTGTAATATCAGTATTAGGAAAATAACCCAATCCTAATGAATGGAATCGAAGAAGAACTAAACAAATTGAGAGACAGTCCATGTTCATTGATAAGAAAATTCATTACTTTCAAGAAGTCAGTTCTTCCCAACTTGATGTACAGATTCAATGCAACCCTTAAATCCCAGCAAGTTATTCCATAAACACTGAAGAACTGATTCTAAAGTTTATGCAGAGATGGAAAAGATCCAAATTAGCAACATAATGTTAAAGGGGAAAAACAGTTTGGGAGACTGATGCTTCTTGATTTGAGTACCTATAGTAAAGCTATAGTAATCAAGATGGAGAGAAGACAAATAGAGAAATATATATCACAATGCGTTATACTGTGTGTCTGCCCTGCTTTCAACAAATGCTCAAAGTTGCCAAAACGTGTCCATAGTGTGTCCTCTATGATCTTCAGTTGAAGCCCATTTCCTTCCAACAGACACACAAAAGGCTGTGCAGAGAACAGGAGAGGGACTGAGCTCAGTGAGTCCAAGGACATAGAAGGGATGAGGCTGGAGCAGTGTATAAGGGACTTGGATGTGAGGCGGGCAGGGAATGTGGGCCAGGCCAGAGCAGGAAATGTCCTTAGGATTTGGGGGAGCTTGGGCGTAGAACAAATAGCTGTGAGGAGTTACTGAAGGGTTTGAAGTCAAAGGGTGACCTGCCTGACCTGAAGGAGAAGGACCCTCTGAGTGCTGGAGGAGAGGATGTCTGAGGAAAGTGGGTGATCCTGATCATAGACCTTTTACTTAAGGTCCCTGTGAGTTTAGAGAATTGGTGACTATTTGTACATATAGGTGATTTGTTTTGGGGGCCCAGTAAGAATATGATTTCTGCACCCCCTCTCCCAGGCATGTGGAAACAATAAAACATCACACTCATCTTCCTCCTGAAGGAAAGCAATTGGTATAAAACTGCAAGTGGAAAATAAATATAACTACAATACAAACAGTTTGTGAGGCAATAAAGATAGAATCATGACAAGAATTTGAAAACAGAAATACTCAGAAACCAATGAATTCAGGAGATACAACTCACTCCCAAACATAGAGATAGATCAATTTTCACCTGTAAATGTTCAGTCAGGCAAAGATTTTAGCTTTTCACAAATCATTCTGACCTGATGAAATTGAAACAACATCATATGACTTTAAACATTTGCTGAATTGCTATCTTGGGAATTTGTCACTGAGCTTGATTCCTGGAAAATGTTCAGACTCCACAATTCCTTGAAGATCCCCTACAAGTCCCTCCAACGAGCTCCACTGTCCTCTGACCAGTGATGTTTGACATGATACATTCATGTTTTATAGTAACTTCTCCAGGGATGGTGACATGTTAGTTGGTTATTTATGTACATTGTTGCCCTTTTCATAGAGAAGTGTCCCTCCAGAGAGTGAGAAACCATAGTGACAATACACAGTGTATACAAATCGTAGGATCTAGAGTTCAGACACGGGAGTGAGAATAGACAAGGACCTGGTGAGATGCTGAAAGCCACTATGCTCTCAAGAGTTTGGTCCAAGGGGAGGTGGATGCCTTTTGACCACTAGTGGGTGCTGTGTAGATGCTCTTTTGTTCTGACACAGCTCTTCAGTGAGGACCATTCACTCAAGGGACCCTGGGCCTGTGTGGTGGGCCCCGTGCTCCCTGATGAGGACTCAGCAGCTGTGTTCTCTCTTGCTTGGAAGTGTCCACTGAGCAGTGGACCACTGACATGTGTGCTCTCAGCAGGTGCTGAGGCCAACCCCCATCTTCCTCAGTGTATGGTATGAGATGATATCTACCACCAGGGTTAAGGGAGGGGTTAGAAATCACTGGCTGGCCCCCATTTGCATGGACAGCCCTTCCAATGGTAGAAGGTAGAGGAAATAAAGAGGTCTGGGGCAGCCCATCCCTTTGTGAGAACCAGGGGCTATGTCAAGGATTCCTATTCTCTTCATCTTCCTCTCTCAATGCACATATAGGGAGAGGTCTTGGGTACCTGGTTACAGTTCCTAGGCTCCATCAGACCCTCTGGCACAGATACGAAGAGTGAGTCTGGCCCCTGTCCCATCACTCATGACCATCTCTGTTTGCAGTGTCCGTGTCCTAACCTGTGCTGACCCAGCCACATTCCCGCTCTGCATCTCTGGGAGAAACAGCCATACTCACTTGCACCCTGGCCAGTGGCTTTGTTGGGTCCCCCAAAAACAGGGTACCCCAATAATGGGTCTGTGATTAAAGGAGCGAGACTGATACAAAGCGAAGGTCAAGCAAAGCTTTATTTCGTGCCAAGCATCAGGAATCAAACCAACTGGTAGGGGCCATCTCCTACGAAGAGATGATGACGACGACCCCAACAAGGCCACTCCCAAGAAGGCCGCTCCAGGCAAGGCCGCTCTGGACGAGGCCGCTCCCCGATGAGGCCACTCCCCAGACGAGGCCACTCCAGACGAGGCTGCTCCCCAGACAGGCCGCTCCCCAGACGAGGCCGCTCCCGACTATGAAGAGGCGATGACGACTATGAGGACGACAGCCCCGATGATGCAGACTCTGCTCCCCATGACACTGCTCCTGACAAGGCCGCTCTGGACGAGGCCATTCCCGACGAGGCTGCTCCCCGGACAGGGCCACTCCCCGGAACGAGGGTGCTCCGGCGAGGCTGCTTCCCCAACAGGCCACTGCTCTGGTGAGACCACTCCAACTATGCTGCTCCCCAGACGAGGCCACTCCCTGGAAGGAGGGTGCTCTAGCAAGGCCACTCCCCAGAAGGAGGCTGCTCTGGCAAGGCCACTCCCTGGAAGGAGGCTGCTCTGGCAAGACTGCTCCTGATGACTCTTACAGCTCTTACTGACAGCTCTTACTGACAGCTCTTACAGCTCTTACAGCTCTTACTGCTCTGGCAAGACTGCCCCTACTAGCCTCGCAAACCAACTTTTATAGAGGCACTTTTAGCTGGGCTATACACAGGTAGCCAATGAGATTGCAATACACAGAGAAAACTGCACAGTCATGCTAGATCTGCCACACACACACACACACAAAAACGTCTAGTTTACACACGGGCGGCCAATTGAATTTCAATTTACCCTAGTAGATATATGCGTGCCCCTCTGATTGGATGTCTTCACCTGGCCTGACCCGCCCTTGTATCTAGGCTTTGCAAGGAAGTTCTTCTGGGAGGGGCAGGGTCAATCTAAGTTCACTGCAACAATATGGTTCCTTCTGATTAAGTAGGCCCTTACGGCTTTAGTGTTGACAGCTACTACATAAACTGTTACTGGCAAAAGCCAGGGAGCCCTCCTAAGTGTCTGCTGTACTACTTCTTAGACTCAGATAAGCACCAGGGCTCTCTGGTCCACAGCCAGTTCTCTGGATCCAAAGATGTCTCAGCCAACGCAGGGGTTCTGCTCATCTCTGGGATGCAACCTGAGGATAAGGCTGACTATAACAGTGCTACAGCTCATGGTCATAGGAGTAGATATAATACTCACAATGTCTCAGATAATGAGGAAGTGAGACAAAAAAATACCTGTAACCAGAGACCACACCTCTGAGCTTTTTTAATTGAGAAGCTTGCATAGAGGCTCCTATAGGGGAGACTCCTCTGTGAGAAGACCTGTCCTTGAAGAAGGAGGAGAGACACACATGTTGTGCTGTTGTCTGAGAGAGCATGTGTGTCCCAGGAGCATACCCAGGTGAGGGAAAGAGTCCAGCTGCACATGCCAGAAGTTCTGGGTTAAACTAAAAAGAATAAGCACTTTGAAAATAATAACCCCAGTCTCTCCCTCCTGTGGCATCTCCTTTACTACTCACAGAGAACGTTTTGAATATCACAGTACTGGACTTAAACTGTATGTGTAGAACCAGCTGGAAAATAGTCACAACTCCTTTTGATTCACTGTCATCAGCACGCACACCCACTCTCTTCCTATCTCTGTTCCCACCTCCCTCAGGCCTTCAATCTCTCTCTGGCTCTTCAGGTATGAACTCTGTTTCCACATTAGGATTTCAGATAAATTGCACCAGCATGAAATTCCTTAATCTATCTTATTCCTGCTATCATATGCAGACTGTAGCTCCCCCTTCCTACCAGCCTCAATCTCTGAACTAAACAATAGTATTATTGTATTTCCAACAAATTAACATTAATTCAGACTTTGAGAGTTGGCACACAGGGCTAATGGTGTATTTAATGTTCATCTTCACAATTACTGAGGCCCAACAGGTCGGTGTTGACATAGTTGACAAAGGAGAGAGTGGCTTCATATTTTAACATATAATAACTGTTTTGTTGTTAATGGGGATATCTGTTTCTATGGCCTGCAGGACACTAACTTAGCCACACACATTTGATCCATCAATGAAGTCCCATTCATTAGCCTTTTCCCAAATTTCTCTCTCATAGGCACCTTAGGGAGGCACCAAGGGAACATGGGGCACAGTGAGGAATGAATATGATGTGAGGGCACAGGAAAAGATGACTGTGTGGTCACCCCTATCCTGCGCTTCCTAAGACATGAAGATCCCACAGATATGACATTTGTGTCTGCAGGGATGAAAATGGACAGATTTCTCCCGTTTCACAAGACTCAAATTTCTGATTCAGAGGTTGTGTTATCAGAGTCCATCTGCAACAAATTACTCATCCTTGTGTCATTTCCATTCTCTTGCAAGGGAAGTGACTTCCCAACCCTGGCCTTCTTTAGCTCCATGTTCCAGGACCCTGGAAGTTCATACAGAGAGCCTGCTCTGCGGAAGAGTGTCCATGGATATCAAACCTCAGGGGGTGGAGAAAACATAAGAGGGCCTGTGGACACTTGCTTAGTCTCTGAAGGAAAGATATAATGATGGCACCTAGAGAATATTCTCATTTTGACTGTGTGTGTGTGTGTGTGTGTGTGTGTGTGTGTAACAACCAACTCTCCCTTCTCTCTCTCAGTATCTTTGATTCTGTAGTTTCTGGAATTTTCTTTCCCTCCAGAAGTCAGAGTTTGCCTGATCTCACCTGGCCATCCTTAGCAGCACAATTTCCAAGAGGCAGAATCCCCGTTAACAAGTAACAACAGTGACATTGAGTGTAACAGGGTTCCTGTCACCAGGAAAGCCATGACATTCCCTGAATACTTGCTCTCCTGAGATGAGACTGATGCCCAGGAACCCCAGAGTGAATCTCTGTCCCTGTGGATAGCTTAGTTCTGGTCTATCCTGGAGATTTAGTGTGAGCCTGAAGCTGATGAGTATATTGATTCTGGGAAAACAGCCTTGGTGATGCTGTCATGGAGCTCAAGACCCATGGGGACAAGAGAGACATCTTCATGGTGCTCTCAACCTCTGGATGTCACCTTGGTGACACCTCCAACTGGGGCGACATCTGCTGAATAGTGTGTCCCAGGTGAGGACCATAGGGCTTGCAATGCCAGAAACACAATCCCCCTTATCTCCACCTCTCCACCACTCACATGTGGGACCTTTAACAGAATCTCCTGGGTCCAGGTGGCCTTGGATAATAGAAATTCTTTGCTCTACTCTTGGGTGGCTGAATGAGCACTTGCTCTATCCTGGACATGCTGAACACAAGGCAGAGGGACTGGAGATGTGCACAACCCAGAGTGTGGTCTGACCCCAAATCATGCTGTCCTGGAAACTTTGTCTCAGTTTTGTAATTCCATCACTGAGATGGCTCTGAGGTTCATAAGAATAGGTCCTTCATGGGGTTTCAATGGGCATCATGTCAGTTTTCCTAGCTGCAGGTCCAGACCCACGAAACAAAATTTATTATTTAAAGGAAATTGACCTTTTTTAACGTCTTAATTTAATTTTATTTTTTTCATGTTCCAAGATTCATTTTTTAAGTGCCACACCCAGTACTCCATGAAATATGTGCCCTTCTTAATACCCACCACCAGGCTCAACCATCCCCCCACCTCCCTCCATCCATAACCCTCCGTTTGTTTCTTAGAATCCACAGTCTCTCACCTTTCGTCTCCCCCTCTGATTTACCCCAATTCACTTTTTTTTCCTTCTTCTAAAGTGCTCCATGTTATTCCTTATGCTCCACAAGTAAGTGAAACCATATGATAATTGACTTTCTCTGCTTGACTTATTTCACTCCTCCAAATTCTCCTCTAGTCCTGTCAATGTTGATACAAAAGTTGGGTATCCATCCTTTCTGATGGCTGCATAATATTCCATTGTATATATGTACCATGTTTTCTTTATCCATTTGTCTGTTGGAGGACATCTTGGCTCATTCCACAGTTTGGCGATTGTGGCCATTGCTGCTATGAACATTGGGGTAAATATAGCCCTTCTTTTCACTATATCTGTATTTGACTTTAGAGAAAGTTTACAGATTTCTCTATTCAACGAAGAACAGAAACATCCCTTCCCTATTGTTGTATCCATGTTTTTAGCCACAATTTCTACCCATACTCTCTCTGTAATAAGGCCAAAGCTGGCAAAAGTATCCTCATGATTGTACCTGATCTTCACATGACTTTACACTTTAGTTTAAATCAATCTTATTAAGGACGATTTTGCATAAAATGACACAAAACTATTTAACTGCACATTTGGCTCAGTGGAGACTAATACATGATCTCTCTCGCTGGATCCCTGTCAGAGCATCTGCAATTGCTACTCATTTTCTCCTAGGGCCACCTGTCACTTTTGTCCTTTGCACTCTGAGGTCAATGCCACACAGCCTCACATGGCAGGGATCCTGCAGATTAGTGTCTGTATGCTAAGACAACAGAATCTAGGGAAGAATCACTGCCAACAGTGTGTGGAGAACTGTTATTTCAAGCAGATGGTAATAGTGACAGATGACAAAGATGTTCAGTGTGTAACCCCTCTGGGAATGCACACTAAAGCTTCTACTAACAACCTGCAGAGGCATTTCCTGTTTTCTCAAGCCTTTGGGAAACTCAGAGAAAGAAGGACTCTGGTACCAGGGAGGAGTCACATAAAAAAACATACCATGTCCTTCACAGAAGGGTCATGTGTCCATGGGGAACCATCATTGTTCTGAACTTGATTTTGATCTAAAAAGGAGTTTGTGTAGAAAACACCACCTCAGCCCTAATTCATGAACAGCCAAGAATGCCATGGACACACTCACCTGGGGAGTCTGAGTAGAGAATAAATTGTGCACTGAGGTGATGGGAGGACACATAGGGGACAGGTGGCCTGTTCCTAATGCAGAAAACAATGGACAGAGCTGTGAGGATGCAGGGGCTGTCTCCGATGAGCTCCGCTTGCCCTGTCACAGAAAGTTGTGTCTGGTACCGTATGCCAAGGGGCACTGGGGTCCATTTCTGAGGAGTTAGGGATGATGAGAGCTGGGACCAGTCACCTGGGACTGCTTGTGCCCTCTGCTGAGGGATATCCGCTATGACACTCCTACTCCCTGCCTCCACATGAACTCTTCGGTCCCCACCTCCCTTACATCCTTAGACAGAGAGACCTGACCAGGGCCAGCGAGGGTTCAGATACCTGGGGGTCTCATTTCCATGGATGAGTGCTCCCTTTCTCAAAAGTTGAGGGAAGGGAGAGATTAGAGGAGGTATGCTCAGCTGTGGGACCACAGAAGGTAGGACTGGTAAAGACTTCCACTATGGCCTGGTCCCTTCTCCTCCTCACACTCCTCATTCACTTCACAAGTGACTGGATGTGGGAACGGGGAAAGGGTCGGGGAAGGACAAGTGGGATCCTGCTTCCTCCTCTTGTATCTAGACTCCAGGATCACTGCGTATGTGTTTCTCCCCCTTAAGGGTCATGGCGCAGTCTGTGCTGAGTCAGCCACCCTCAGTGTCTGGGTCCCTGGGCCAGAGGATCACCATCTCCTGCATTGGAAGCAGCTCAAGCATTGGTGGCTATTATGTGTACTGGTATCAATTCCTGGAAACAGCCCCCAGAAACCTCATCCATGATAAAAGCAATCGACCCTCAGGTATTCCCTGATCACTCCTCTGGCTCCACCTCTGGCAACTCAGCCTCCCTGACCATCAATGGGCTCCAGGATGAGGATGAAACTGAGTATTACTGCTCAACATGAGACAGCAGCCTTAGTGCCAACACAGTGCTCCAAGCATGTGGAGAAGTAAGACAAAAACCCATTTATTCATCTGTAAAGAGAGGGACACACACCTGCAGCTTTCTGTTCAGCCTAGCCTGTAACTCTGCTTATCCATTTGCTGATTCCCTGGGCCCAGGTCCATCCAAGGACACTGCCTGGGAGTGAGGCTTTCTTCTCACTTTTGCCCTCAGAGTCACCCAGAGCAGTCCATTCCTAGACAAAGAGTCTCCATGTGAACAGAAATGTCTTGTTTCATGAGATGGGATATTTTACTTCCAGCCTGGATAATATTATTTTTTTTTCCTTCTGATTTTATAATAAATCAAACATTTTATTTTGTCTTTGAACATATCATGGGACCTCAGCGTTCCACATGTGGTGTTTGAAGAATTGTTCAGCCATGTTTCAACTGAAATTATTATCTACTTGGTTATGAATACTGCAACTAGTTTTTTTTTTATTATTTTATGATTTTTTGAGAAATAGATGCTCACTTAAAATTATAAAATTATCTTAAAAATCCAAAATCTTGGGGGAGGAGCCAAGATGGTGGAGGAGTAGGGGACCTCATTTCAACTGATCCCCTAAATTTAGCTGGATACATATCAATTTTGAATCCCCACAAAATCAGTCTTAGATGTAAATACATATACATACATACATACATGTATGTTTGTATATATTAATTTCTACAATCAGAAAAGCAACCACTTTTTGAAGGTAGGATGTGTGGAGTTGTGAACCTGTGGGGAGATATCAGAAGATAAAAGAAGGGGGAGGGAGCCCCCATAAGCTGGTTCCTGGAAAGTGGTGTAAAACAGGAGTGCAAAATCAGAACTCTCATAAATCTGCTCTAGTGAGCGACATTCTTTTTGAAAGGGGCTCTGGAAATGAAAACTCAGAATCCTAAGTAGGACATTGTGGTCTTGGGATGGAAGGAACCACAGAACAAAAGGGAGCTTCCGAACTGGTACCATGCCGGAATAATGTATCAGGAAGCAGATTATGATCAGCAAGCTCAGGAAGGGACTCTCAGCTCAAATACCTATAAACCCTGAGCTGGGCTAGTCAATAATCACTCTTTTCTTGAACAGCCTGAAAATATCTGGACCTGCACCTGCGACTTGGCAAAAACTCGCAGGGATGTAGCAGCCCAAAAAGGACATTAAAATATCACCTAGGCACAGTCCAGGAGATTTGAGTGTGTATGCGAGACCATGGTTGCTCATTGTTTAAGAATCACAAAGGGAAGTGGCACTCCAGGGATGTTGAGACTACCTTTGAGAGAATTGCAATGGGTGCACACTGCAGGAGGCTGTAGTTTTGGGTGCATACAGAAATGGAGACTGTTTGACCTGGAGGGTTTATTAAAGAGTGCAGACTGCAGCCCTTGGGACAAGATGATGGGGAAGTAGGAGGAGGCACCATTTCAACCTGTACCCTAAAGTGAGCTGATTACCTACCAAAGAAATCCGATCACCCATGAAATCAGCCTGAGAGCAGAATTATACACGTCTGGATCTCTACGTGTGCAGAAGATGCCAGTGTGCAGGTAAAGTGGAGTGGGAACATCAGACTGATATCAGAAGATAAACAGAAGGGGTAGGGAGCCACCAGAGGCGACCCGTTGGAAAGTAATACCCCAAAATGAGAGTGCCCTGTGTCTGGGGACCAGCATTAACTTGGAGTCTGGTTGAAAGCACTCAAATAGAGCAAAGGATCATGGGGGTAAATTGTGGGAATCAGGGAGTTAAGGAAAAGGGGCTTTAGTCCACGGACCCAGGACAGCCACCCCTGGCACTGAGCCAGAGAAAGTGCGGCGGAGAAAGCAGGTCTTGATCCCTGAGCCATCTGCACGCCTAAGAGCACCTGGGTTCTGGCATCCGTGAGGGGCTGGGAGCCTCACCAGCTGGCAGAAGCACAGCCTTTTTGTAATCCCCATGAAAGCACCGTGCCTCACTATCAGCATCTGAGTTCCACCCCGGGCCCTCCCCTGAGAGAGGTGCATGCAGGCGCCAGCCTGGTAAGCTTGGACCTGGAAAGAGCAGGCACTCCCAGCCAGGGTCAACGGGAAAATCTCAGTGGGCGATTGCTGCTTGGAACCTCTCTGGTGGTCCGGAGCTGCCCAGACAACTGCCACTGTCATGGTTTTGGGTACAAGCAGAAGTTCCTGGGTCCCCAGGGACCGAGACTCGGAACATGCTCTGCCACTGGCTGAGGGGGAAGTTATGTGCTCTGCAGCACCCAGAGGGGAACAGACTTAGGCTTCTATCTGAGAGGGAGGTCTGGGTGTAGTTTGCTTTCCTATAAACCTCCGAAAATCATCAAAAGCTGTCAAGGTGAGAGAAAAAAAAAAAAACGAACAAACAAACAAAAACCTCCAGAGAACAAAAGCCTGAAAAAACGGTTTCCTTAGAGCCCAACCCCTTGACGGGTGCGGGAGAACTTAACTCAGGGAACATTGCCTGAAAACTCATGTGGAAGACCCATCCCCCAGAAAGCCAACCAGGAAAAAATAAAGAAAAAAAAAAATGACTAGAGAATAACCAGCACTACTTCATAGATACAACATTTATTTTTCATTTGTTCCCACTATTTTGGTTCATTTTTTATATAGATAAATTTTTAACGTATTTACCATCACAGTGAGATGTTTGGTACATCAAATTCCATAATAACCTTTTAACCTGAACATTTCTAATTTTTTTTTTTATTTTAATAAACATATAAAGTGTTTTTATCCCAAGGGGTACAGGTCTGTGAATCGGAAGGTTTACACATTTCACAGCACTCATCATAGCACATACCCTCCCCAATGTCCATATCCCCACCACCCTCTCTGGTACCCCCTACCCCAGCAACCCTCAGTCTGTTTTCTGAGATTGAGTCTTTTATGGTTTGTCTCCCTCCCAAACCCATCTTTTCATTTTTTCTTTTCCTACCTCCCCCCAAACCCCCCACATTGCATCTCCACTTCCTCATATCAAAGAGATCATATGATAGTTGTCTTTCTCCGATTGACTTATTTCGCTAAGCATAATACCCTCTAGTTCCATCCCTGTCATCGCGAATGGCAAGATTTCATTTCTTTTGATGGCTGCATAGTATTCCATTGTATATATATACCACCTCTTCTTTATCCATTCATCTGTTGATGGACATCTAGGTTCTTTCCACAGTTTGGCTATTGTGGACCTTGCTGCTATAAACATTCGGGTGCACGTGCCCCTTCGGAGCACCACGTTTGTATCTTTAGGATATATACCCAGTAGTGCAATTGCTGGGTCATAGGGTAGCTCTATTTTCAGTTTTTGAGGAACCTCCATACTGTTTTCCACAGAGGTTGCACCAGCTTGCATTTCCACCAGCAGTGTAGGAGGGTTCCCCTCTCTCTGCATCCTCGCCAGCATCTGTCATTTCTTGACTTGTTAATTTTAGTCATTCTGACTGGTGTGAGGTGGTATCTTATTGAGGTTTTGACTTGTATTTCCCTGATGCCGAGTGATGTGGAGCACTTTTTCATGTGTCTGTTGGCCATCTGGATGTCTTCTTTGCAGAAATGTCTGTTCATATCCTCTGCCCATTTCTTGATTGGATTATTTGTTCTTTGGGTGTTGAGTTTGATAAGCTCTTTATAGATTTTGGATACTAGCCCTTTATCTAATATATCTTTTACAAGTATCTTCTCCTATTCTGTCAGTTGTCTTTTGGTTTTGTTAACTGTTTCCTTTGCTGTGCAAAAGCTTTTGATCTTGATGAAGTCCCAACAGTTCATTTTTGGCCTTGCTTCTGTTGCCTTTGGCGATGTTCCTAGGAAGAAGTTGCTGCGGTTGAGGTCAGAGAGGTTGCTGCGTGCATTCTCCTCAAGGATTTTGATGGATTCCTATCTCACATTGAGGTCCTTCAACCATTTTGAGTCTATTTTCGTGTGTGGTGTAAGGAAATAGTCCAATTTCATTTTTCTGCATGTGGCTGTCCAATTTGCCCAGCACCATTTGTTGAAGAGGCTTTTTTCCATTGGACATTGCTTCATGCTTTGTTGAAGATTAGTTGACCACAGAGTTGAGGGTCTATTTCTGGGCTCTCTATTCTGTTCCATTGATCTATATGTCTGTTTTTGTGCCAGTACCATACTGTCTTGATGAAGACAGCTTTGTAAAGAGCTTGAAGTCTGGAATTGTGATGCCACCGACTTTGGCTTTCTTTTTCAATATTCCTTTGGCTATTCGAGGTCTTTTCTTGTTCCATATAAATTTGAGGATTATTTGTTCTATTTCTTTAAAAAAATGGATGGGATTTTGATAGGGATTGCATTAAATGTGTAGATAGCTTTAGGTAGAATAGACGTTTTCACAATATTTGTTCTTCCAATCCATGAGCATGGAATATTTTTCCATTTCTTTGTGTCTTCCTCAATTTCTTTCATGAGTACTTTATAGTTTTCTGAGTATAGATTCTTTGCCTCTTTGGTTAGATTTATGCCTAGGTATCTTACGGTTTGGGGTGCGATTGTAAATGGGACTGACTCCTCAATTTCTCTTTCTTCTGTCTTGTTGTTAGTGCAAAGAAATGCGACTTACTTCTGTGCATTGATTTTATATCCTGACACTTTACTGAATTCCTGTACAAGTTCTAGCAGTTTTGGAGTGGAGCCTTTTGGGTTTTCCACATATAGTATCATATCATCTGCAAAGAGTGATAGTTTGATTTCTTCTTTGCCAATTTGGATGCCTTTAATTTCTTTTTGTTGTCTGATTGCTGAGGCTAGGATTTCTAGTACTATGTTGAACAGCAGTGGTGATAATGGACATCCTTGCCGTGTTCCTGACCTTAGCGGAAAAGCTTTCAGTTTTTCTCCATTGAGAATGATATTTGCAGTGGGTTTTTCATAGATGGCTTTGATAATATTGAGGTATGTGCCTTCTATCCCTACACTTTGAAGAGTTTTAATCAGGAAGGGATGCTGCACTTTGTCAAATGCTTTTTCAGCATCTATTGAGAGTATTGTATGGTTCTTATTCTTTCTTTTATTAATGTATTGTATCACATTGATGGATTAGCGGATGTTGAACCAACCTTTCAGCCCTGGAATAAATCCCACTTGGTCGTGGTGAATAATCCTTTTAATGTACTGTTGGATCCTATTGGCCAGTATTTTGGTGAGAATTTTAGCATCTGTGATCATCAAGGATATTGGTCTGTAGTTCTATTTTTGGTGGGATCTTTGGTTTTGGGATCCAGGTGAGGCTGGCCTCATAAAATGAGTTTGGAAGTTTTCCTTCCATTTCTATGTTTTGGAACAGTTTCAGGAGAATAGGAATTAATTCTTCTTTAAATGTTTGGTAGAATTCCCCTGGGAAGCCATCTGGTCCTGGACTTTTGTTTGGAGATTTTTGATGACTGTTTCAATCTCCTGACTGTTTATGGGTCTGTTCAAATTTTCTATTTCTTCCTGGTTCAGTTGTGGTAGTTTATATGTCTCTCGAAATGTATCCATTTCTTCCAGGATGTCAAATTTGTTGGCGTAGAGTTGCTCATAGTACGTTCTTATAATTGTTTGTATTTCTTTGGTGTTGGTTGTGATCTCTCCTCTTTCATTCATCATTTTATTTATTTGGGTCCTTTCTCTTTTCTTTTTGATCAGTCTGGCCAGGGGTTTGTCAATCTTATTAATTCTTTCAAAGAACCAGCTCCTAGTTTCATTGATCTGTTCTATTGTTTGGTTTTTTGTTTTTTGTTTTTTAGTTTCTATTTCATTGATTTCTGCTCTGATCTTTATGATTTCTCTTCTCCTGCTGGGTTTAGGCTTTCTTTGTTGTTCTTTCTCCAGCTCCTTTAGGTGTAGGGTTAGGTTGTGTATTTGAGACCTTTCTTGTTTCTTGAGAAAGGCTTGTACATCTATATATTTTCCTCTCAGGACTGCCTTTGTTGTGTCCCACAGAAATTGAACCGCTGTGTTTTCATTATCATTTGTTTCCACGAATTTTTTCAATTTTCTTTAATTTCCTGGTTGACTCATTCATCCTTTAGAAGGATGCTATTTAGTCTCCATGTATTTGCATTCTTTCCAAATTTCCTCTTGTGATTGAGTTCTAGCTTCAGAGCATTATGGTCTGTAAATATGCAGGGAATAATCTCAATCTTTTGATTCCTGTTGAGACCTGATTTATGACCCAGGATGTGGTCTATTCTGGAGAATGTTCCATGTGCACTAGAGAAGAATGTATATTCTGTTGCTTTGGGATGGAATGTTCTGAATATATCTGTGATGTCCATCTGGTCCAGTGTGTCATTTAAGGCCCTTATTTCCTTGTTCATCTTTTGCTTAGATGATCTGTCCACTTCAGTGAGGGGAGTGTTAAAGTCCCCTGTTATTACTGTATTACTGTCGATGTATTTCTTTGATTTTGTTATTAATTGGTTTATATAGTTGGCTGCTCCCATGTTAGGGGCATAGATATTTAAGATTGTTAGGTCTTCTTGTTGGACAGATCCTTTGAATATGATATAGTGTCTATCCTCATCTCGTATTATAGTCTTTAGCTTAAAATCTAATTGATCTGATATAAGGATTGCCACCCCGGATTTCTTCTGATGTCCATTAGCATGGTACATTGTTTTCCACCCCCTCACTTCAAATCTGGAGGTGTCTTCGGGTCTAAAATGAGTTTCTTGTAGGCAGCATATTAATGGGTTTTGTTTTTTTTATCCATTCTGATACCCTGTGTCTTTTGATTGAGGCATTTAGCCCATTAACATTCAGGGTAACTGTTGAGAGATATGAATTTATTGCGATTGTATTGCCTGTAAGGTGACTGTTACTGTATATTGTCTCTGTTTCTTTCTGATCTACTACTTTTAGGGTCTCTCTTTGCTTAGAGGACCCCTTTCAATATTTATTGTAGAGCTGGTACGGTGTTTCAATATTTATTGTAGAGCTGGTACGGTGTTTGCAAATTCTTTCAGCTTTTGTTTGTCCCGGAAGCTCTTTATCTCTCCTTCCATTTTCAATGATAGCCTAGCCGGATATAGTATTCTTGGCTGCATGTTTTTCTCGTTTAGTGCTCTGAATAGATCATGCCAGTTCTTTCTGGCCTGCCAGGTCTCTGTGGATAGGTCCGCTGCCAATCTAATGTTTTTACCCTTGTATGTTACAGACTTCTTTTCCCGGGCTGCTTTCAGGATTTTCTCTTTGTCGCTAAGACTTGTAAATTTTACCATCAGGTGACGAGTGTGGACCTATTTTTATTGATTTTGAGGGGTGTTCTTAGCATGTCCTGGATTCTGATGTTTGTTCCCTTTGCCATATTAGGGAAATTCTCTCCAATAATTGTCTCCAATATACCTTCTGCTCCCCTCTCTCTTTCTTCTTCTTCTGGAATCCCAATGATTCTAATGTTGTGTCGTCTTATGGTGTCGCTTATCTCTCGAATTCTCTCCCTGTGGTCCAGTATTTGTTTGTCTCTCTTTTGCTCAGCTTCTTTATTCTCTGTCATTTGGTCTTCTATGTCACTAATTCTTTCTTCTGCCTCATTTATCCTAGCAGTAAGAGCTTCCATTTTTTATTGCACCTCATTAATAGTTTTTTTTTTTTATTTCAACTTGGTTAGATTTTAGTTCTTTTATTTCTCCAGAAAGGGCTTTTATCTCTCCAGAGAGGGTTTCTAATATCTTCTATGCCTTTTTTGAGCTCGGCTAGAACCTTGAGAATTGTCATTCTGAACTCTAGATCTGTCATGTTACCAATGTCCGTATTGATTAGGTCCCCAGCCTTTGGTACAGCCTCTTGTTCTTTTTTCTGTGGTGATTTTTTCCGTCTTGTCATTTTGACCAGATAAGATTTGCTTTCTCCTGCTGTGGAATTCCGCTGTTCTTGGTGAGTGAAGTTGGTCTTGGCTGGGTTTCTTGTTGATCATCTGTGGGAAGGGCCTGTTGTAGTGATTCTCAAGTGTCTTTGCTGCAGGCGGAATTGCACCGCCCTTGCCAGGGGCCGGGCTAATTAATCCACTCAGGTTCGCTTTCGGGAGCTTTTGTTCCCTGAGCGCTTTCCGTAGAGTTCCAGAGGACGGGAATGAAGATGGCGCCCTCCCAATCTCCGGCCCAGAGGAGCCGAGAGATTGGGGTCCCGTTCCTCAGTGCGCCCTCAGAGAAAAGCGCCCAACCACCCCTCCTCCCTGGCCTGCAGTTGCCCCTGGAGAAAAGCAGTCAATTGCTGGCACTTGGAGAAAAGCGCCTGGTCCCTTCTGTCTCCATGGCCTCCAGCCATGCTCCGAGCCCACCCAGCCTGCTACCGGCACAAGGTAACCCCAGGCTGAGAGCTCACTACTCAGCTTTGTCACTGTAGCTGGCTTCCCTGCTCTAATATCTGTGAGCTCTGCAGCACTCAGACACCCCCAGTTCTTCTGTGACCCTGCGGGACCTGGGGTTACACTGACCCCGGCTGGGCTTCCCCCCGTTTTAGCCTCTGGAGCCATGTCCCTCCGTGGAGCAGACATTTAAAAGTCCTGACGTTGTGCTCCATTGCTCCGCTGCTTGCCGGGAGCCGGCACCTGCCCCCACGGTCTGCACCACAGGTCCTACCTTTCAGAAAGTGATCGATTTTCTGTTTCTGGATTTGTTGCCCTTCTTCTCTTCGATTTCCCATTGGATTTGTAGGTGTTCACAATGGTTAGATAAGCTATCTAGCTGATCTCCTGCTACCCGATGTCGTCTCAGTCTGCTACTTCTCCGCCATCTTGACTCCTCCCTAACCTGAACTTTTTGATCCATGTACTCGTGTTTTTCTATTGCTTTTTTATTTTTTAATTTTTTTTTAAATTTTAGCTTAGTTTAGTTTATTCTTTTTTATTTTTATTTTTTAATATTCATATATAGTTATATTTCAAGGTAATCCCATTTCCACAATCAATGCTTTCCCTGTAGGTAAACCAATTTTTTAAAATTTTTTATTTCTTTTCAGCATAACAGTATTCATTGTTTTTGCACCACACTAAGAGCTCCATGCAAACCGTGCCCTCCCTGATACCCACCACCTGGTTCCCTCAACTTCCCACCACCCGCCCCTTCGAAACCTTCAGGTTGTTTTTCAGAGACCTTAGTCTCTCATGGTTAACCTCCCCTTCCAATTTCCCTCAACTCCCTTCTCCTTTCCATCTCCCTGTGTCATCCATGTTATTTGCTATGCTCCACAAATAAGTGAAACAATATGATAACTGACTCTCTCTGCTTGACTTATTTCACTCAGCATAATCTCTTCCAGTCCCGTCCATGTTGATACAACAGTTGGGTATTCTTCCTTTCTGATGGAGGCATAATAATCCATAGTGTATATGGACCACATCTTCCTTATCCATTCGTCCATTGAAAGGCATCTTGGTTCTTTCCACAGTTTGGCGACTGTGGCCATTGCTGCTCCCAATATGAGAGCAGCCAATTACATAAGAAAACTATTAATCAAGATAAAGTGTCATATGGATATGAATACATTAATAGTAGGAGATCTTAACACGTCTCTCTCAGTAATAGACAGATCATCTAAGCAGAAAATCAATAAAGAAACAAGAGCATTGAATGACACATTGGACCAGATGGACCTCATAGATGTATACAGACCATTCCACCCTAAAACAACAGAATAATCATTCTTCTCAAGTGCACATGGAACCTTCTCCAAAATAGACCAAATACTGGGTCACAAATCAGGACTCAACTGATACCAAAACACTGAGATTATTCCTGCACACTCTCAGATCACAATGCTTTGAAACTGGAGCTCAATCACAAGAAAAACTTTGGAAGGAACTCAAACACCTGGAAGCTAAAGACCACCTTGCTTAAGAATGCTTGGATCAGCCAGGAGATCAGAGAAAAACTTAAACAATTCATGGAAACCAATGAGAATGAAGATATTTTGGTCCAAAACCTATGGGATACAACAAAGGTGGTCCTAAGGGGGAAATACGTAGCCATCCAAGCCTCCCTCAAAAAAATGGAAAAATCCCAAATACGCCAGCTGTATTTACACCTTAAAAAACTGGATAATCAACAATAAATTAAACCAACTCCACATGTAAGAAGGGAAATAATCAAGATTAGAGCAGAGATCAATGAGGTAGAATCCAGAGACACAGTACAACGTATAGATGAAACAAGAAGCTGTTTTTTTGAAAGAATCAATAAGATCGATAAACCATTGGGCACACTAATCCAAAGAAAAGAGAGAAAGCTCAAATTAATAAAATTATGAATGAAAAGGGAGAGATCAAAACTAACACCAAGGAAGTAGAAACAATCATCAGAAGTTATTATCAACAGTTATATGCCAATAAGCTAAGCAACCTAGATGAAATTGATGCATTCCTGGAAAACTATAAACTCCCAAAATTGAACCAGGAAGAAATTGACAACCTGAATAGACCGATAACAAGTAACGAGATTGAAGCAGTGATCAAAAACCTCCCAATATACAAGAGACCACGACCTGATGGATTAGCTTTGGGAATTCTACCAAACATTCAAAGAAGAAATAACACCTATTCTACTGAAGCTGTTTCATAAAGTTGAAGTAGAAGGAAAACTTCCAGACTCTTTTTAGGAAGCCAGCATTACCCTGATCCCCAAACTAGGCAAAGACCCTACCAAAAAGGAGAATTTCAGACCACTATCACTGATGAATATGGATGCTAAGATTCTCAACAAGATCCTAGCAAACAGGATCCAACAGCACATTAAAAAGATTATCCACCATGACCAGGTGGGATTCATCCCTGGGTTACAAGGATGGTTCAACATTCGCAAATCAATCAATGTGATAGAACAAATCAATAAGCGAAGAGAGAAGAACCACATGATCCTCTCAATTGACGCAGAAAAAGCATTTGACAAAATCCAGCATCCATTCCTGATTAAAATGCTTCAAAGTATAGGAATAGAGGGAACATTCCTGAACTTCATCAAATCTGTCTATGAAAGACCCACAGCAAATATCATCCTCAATGGGAAAAAGCTTGCAGCCTTCCCATTGAGATCAGGAACACGACAAGGATGCTCACTCTCACCACTCTTGTTCAACATAGTATTAGAAGTCCTAGCAACAGCAATCAGACAACAAAGAGAAATAAAAGGTATCCAAATTGGCAATGAAGAAGTCAAACTCTCTTCGCAGATGACATGATTCTTTATATGGAAAACCCGAAAGACTCCACCCCAAACTACTAGAACTCATACAGCAATTCAGTAATGTGGCAGGATACAAAGTCAATTTACAGAAATCAGTGGCTTTCTTATACACTAACAATGAAAATACAGAAAGGCAAATTAGAAAATCGATTACATTTACTATAGCACCAAGAACCATAAGATACCTGGGAATAAACCTAACCAAAGAGGTTAAGGATCTGTACTCGAGGAACTACAGAACACTCCTAAAAGAAATTGAAGAAGACAAAAAAAGATGGAAGACCATTCCATGCTCATGGATCAGAAGAATAAACATTGTTAAAATATCTATACTGCCTAGAGGAATCTATACTTTTAATGCCATTCCAATCAAAATTCCCCGGGTATTTTTCAAAGAGCTGGAACAAAGAATCCTAAAATTTTCATGGAATCAGAAGAGACCCCGAATTCCTAAGGAAATTTTGAAAAACAAAAATAAAACTGGTGGCATCACGTTACCTGATTTCAAGCTTTACTCCAAAGGTGTGATCACCAAGACAGCATGGTACTGGCATAAAATCAGACACATAGACCAGTGAAACAGGGTAGAGAGCCCAGATATGGACCCTCAACTCTATGGTCAAATAATCTTCAACAAAGCAGGAAAAAATATCCAGTGGAAAAAAGACAGTCTCTTCAATAAATAGTGCTGGGAAAATTGGACAGCTATATGTAGAAAAATGAAACTCGACCATTCTCTTACACTGTACACAAATATAAACTCGAAATGGATAAAAGACCTCAATGTGAGACAGGAATCCATCATAATCCTCGAGGAGAACATGGGCAGTAACCTCTTCAATATCAGCCACAGCAACTTCTTTCAAGATATGTCTCCAAAGGCAAAGGAAACAAAAGCGAAAATGAACTTTGGGACTTTATCAAGATCAAAAGTTTCTTCACAGCAAAGGAAACAGTCAACAAATCAAAGAGGCAACTCATAGAATGGGAGAAGGTATTAGCAAATGACAGGACAGACAAAAGGTTGATATCCAGGATCTATAAAGATTATCTCAAACTCAACACACACAAACAGATAATCATATCAAAAAATGGGCAGAAGATATGAACAGACACTTCTCCAATGAAGATATACAAATGCCTACCAGACACATTAAAAAATGTTCATCATCACTAGCCATCAGGGAGATTCAAATTAAAACCACATTGAGATACCACCTTACACCAGTCAGAATGGCCAAAATTAGCAAGACAGGAAACAATGTGTGTTTGAGAGGATGTGGAGAAAGGGGAACCCTCTTACACTGTTGGTGGGAATGCAAGTTGCTGCAGCTACTTTGGTGAACAGTGTGGAGATTCCTCAAGAAATTAAAAATAGAACTTCCCTATGACACTTCAATTGTACTTCTGGGTATTTACCCCAAAAATAGAGATGTAGTGAAAAGAAGGGCCACCTGTACCCTAATGTTTATAGCAGCAATGGCCACAGTCGCCAAACTGTGGAAAGAACCAAGATGCCCTCAAATGGCGAATGGATAAGGAAGATGTGGTCTATATACACTATGGAGTATTATGCCTCCATCAGAAGGGATGAATATCCAACTTTTGTAGAAGTGTGGATGGGACTGGAAGAGATTATGCTGAGTGAAATAAGTCAAGCAGAGAGAGTCAAGTATCATATTGTTTCACTTATTTGTGGAGCATGACAAATAACATGGAGGACATAGGGAGATGGAGAGGAGAAGGGGGTTGAGGGGAATTGGAAGGGGAGGTGAACCATGAGAGACTATGGACTCTGAAAAACAGCTTGAGTGTTTTGATGTGGCTGGGGCTGGGAGGTTGGGGGAGTCAGGTGGTGGGAATTAAGGAGGGCAAGTATTGCATGGAGCACTGTGTGTGGTGCAAAAACAATGCATTCTGTTATGTTGAAAAGAAATTTTAATAAAATTTAAAAAAATAGTGCAGACTGCAATCTTTCTTCTCTGGGACAGAGGTCTGGCAGCAGCCATTTCTGCTCTAATCCTCAGAAGATGCAATGGAAAGCCCCCAGGCAACAAAAAACCACACAGAGGACTGGTTTCCACTGAGCCTCCCTGACAGGGGGTGGGGCAAATATGCCTAGGCAGTGTTACATGATTAACAGTGTGGCAAGACCCTCCCCCAGAAGATAGGCTGGAAGAACAGGTGGACCTTAACCCTATGGATCCCATTAGATGGTAGAATCCCAACAGCAGGGATAATTGTATATTGAGCTCTAGGCATTGCTTCATGGTTTGTTTATTTTTCAAAAAAAAATTCCTTTTCTTTGTTTTTTTTTCTGCTTTTTATCCTTTTTCTCTATTTTTTCTCTTTATCTTCTATTCATTTTGACTTCATGTTTATTGTATCTACATATATCTCATAGTTGCTTTTTAACTTCTATTTTTTCACAGCTATATTTTTATAGATATGTGCTTTATTTTAGTCATTTTTCACTCTATTTAACTTTACATTTATATATATACAAGTTTCAATTTCCTTATAATTTTGGGACATAGTGTCTTCTAACAAACAGAGCAAAATATACCCAGGAACAACTGAAACACTCTCCTTAGTCCACACTGAGAGATTATACTGCCCCTTCCCCTCACACCTTTTTAACTTTTTTTTCAACTTATTTTTATTTTTATTCTTGTTTCGTTTTGGTTGTTTTTTGGTGCTGGTTTCTGACCAATCTGATTATGCTAGGGTGAATTTTGCTTGGGTTGTGGTGACATTTTGGACTCAGTTCATTCACTCAAACATGACTAGGAGGAGGAAGTTTCAACAAAGAAATAAAACACCGACAATGTCCTCTGCCACAGAAATAATGGATATGTATATAAGCAATATGCCAAAGATAGCTTTCAGGAAAGCAATCATAAAGTCAATAGCTAGGCTGGAAGAAAAAAAAAAAAAAAACAATGTTGCTGACAATATAGAATCTCTAAGAGAAGAAATGAGACCTAATCACTCAAACTAAGAAGTGCTAGAAAGAGATGCAGGCTAAACTGGAAACTCTAACAGCCAAGATAAATGAGGCAGAAGAAAGAATTAATGATCTAGAAGACAATCTAAGGGAAAGGAAGGAAATTGAGGAAAACAGAGATAAGCTGCTAGTTACACATTAAAAAAAAAAAAGGATTGTAGAGATTAATGATGTCATGAATGTTCCAATGTCAATAATATTGGAATCTCTGAGGTTGTGGAGAGAGAGAACCAGAAAGTATATTAGAGAAAATCGTAGCTGAAAACTTCCCCAATCTGGGGAAGGAAACAAGAATTTGAGTCCAAGACGCAGAGAGGACCACTCCCAAAATCAATAAAAACAGACCAACACCCCAACATGTAATAGAGAAGTTTGCAAATATTACAACCAAAGAAACTATCCTGAGAATAGCCAAGGGGAGGAGGTTCCATACATATGGATGGAGGAACATCAGGATAACATCAAACATGTCCACAGAAACCTGGCAAGACAGAAAGGAATGACAAGACGTATTCAAGGTTCTAAATGCAAAGAACGTGCAGCCAAAAATAATTTTTTCAGCAAGGATGTCATTCAGAATTGATGGAGTGATAAAGATTTCAGGAAGGGCAGAAATTGAAAGACTATGTGACCCTTCAAGAAATATTAAGGGAAATTCTGTAAGTGAAGAGAGACGTCAACAGTCATATAGATCAGAAAGAAACAGAAAATCTACAGAAACAGGGACTTTATTGGCAATACAATGGCACTAAATTCATGTTTTTCATTAGTTACTCTTAATGTAAATGGGCTGAATGCAAAACTGAAAAGGCATAGGTTTCAAATCAGATGAAAAAGCAAGACCCATCCATATGCTGTCTACAAGAGACTCATTGTGAACCTAAAGAGGTTCAAAGGTTGAAAGTGAGAGGATGAAGAATCATTTGCCATTCTAATGGACTTCATAAAAAGCTGTGGTAGCAATACTCATATCAGCCAAATCAGATTTTAAATCAAGCATGATAGTAAGTGATGTAGAGGGACATTACATCATACTTAAATGGTCTCTCCAACAAGAGGATCTAACAATTGTAAATATATATGTGCAAATAATGGAGCAGCCAATTATATAAACCAAATAATTAATAAAATAAACATATTGATAATAATACATTAATAGCAGGAGACCTCAACATTCCACTCACAGCAATGGTCAGATCATCTAAGCAGAAGATCAACAAAGAAACAAGAGCTTTGAATGACACATTCACCAGATGGACTTCATAGATATATTCAGAAGATTCTACCCTAAAATAACAAAAAAAACCATTCTTCTCGAGTACACATGGAACTTTCTCCATAAAACATCAAATGCTGGGTCACAAATCAGGTCTCAACAAGTATGAAAAGATTGAGATTATTCCATGCATATTTTCATACCACAAAGCTTTGAAACAGGAACACAACCACACGAAGAGATTAGGAAGGAGGGGTGGCTGTATGCCTCAGTGGATTAAAACCACTGCCTTCAGCTCAGGTCATGATCCCAGCATCCTGGTATCGAGCACCACATCAGGCTCTCTGCTCAGCAGGGATCCTGTTTCCCCCTCTCTCTTTGCTGGCCTCTCTGCCTACTTGTGATCTTTGTCTGTCAAATAAATAAATACAATCTTAAAAAGAAAAAAAAAAAGAAATTTGGAAGGAACTTGAACAACTTGGAAGTTAAAGAGCATCCTGCTAAAGAATGATTGGATCAACCAAGAAATTAAAGAAGTCAAACAATTCACAGAAACCAATGAGGACAAAAATACATCAGACCTATGGGATACTGCAGAGGCAGTCCTAAAGGGGAAATACAAGGGGCGGGGGGTGGGAGGTTGGGGGAACCCGGTGGTGGGTACTAGGGAGGGCACGGATTGCATGGAGCACTGGGTGTCATGAAAAAACAATGAATACTGTTATGCTGAAAATAAATAAATCATTAAAATAAATAAATAAATAAATAAATAAATAGGAAATACATAGTCATCTAAGCCTCTCTCAAAAAAGTAGAAAAATCCTAAATGCATAAGCTCACCTAATGCCTAAAGGAACTGGAGAAATAACAAATAAAACCTAAACCAAGCAGTAGAAGATAAATAATAAAGATAGAGCAGAAATTAATGAAATAGAAACCAGGAAAACAGTAGCACAAATCAATGGAGAGGAGAAGGGAGTTGAGGGAAATTGGAAGGGGAGGTGAACCATGAGAGACTATGGACTCTGAAAAACAACCTGAGGGTTTTGAAGGGGCTGGGGGTGGGAGGTCGGAGGAACCAGGTGGTGGGTATTAGGGAGGGCAAGGATTGCATGGAGCTCTGGGTGTGGTGAAAAAACAATGAATACTGTTACACTGAAAAGAAATAAAAATTAAAAAAAAAACAAATCAACGAAACTGGAAGCTGGTTCACTGAAAGAATTAATACAATCAGTGAATATCTGGCCAGGCATAACCAAAAGAAAAGAGAAATGACCCAAATTAATAAAATCATGAATGAAAAGGAGGAGATCATGACTAATACCAAGGAAATAGAAACAATTATTAGAAATTATTACCAGCAACTATATGCCAACATATTAAGCTACCTGGAAAAAATGGATGCATCCTGGAAACTTGTAAATTACCAAGACTGATAGAGGAAGAAAACACAATCTAAATAGACAAATAACGAGTAACAAAATTGAAACAGTCATCAAAAACCTCCCAACAAACAAGTCTCCATTGCCAGATGGCTTCCCAAGATAATTGACCAAACCTTTAAAGAAGAAGTCATATCTATTCTACTGAAGCTGTTTCAAAAAAAATACAAACAGAAGGAAAACATCTGAATTTGTTCTATGAGGCCAGCATTACACTGATCCCAATGCCAGACAAAGACCCCATCAAAAAGAAGACATACAGACCAATATCTCTAATGAACATGGATGCAGAAACATGTAACAAGATCCTCACCAATAGAATTCAACTGTAAAAGGATTATCCATCACAACCAGGTGGGATTTATTCCTGGGATGTAAGGTCGGTTCAACATTCACAAATCAATCAACATGATAGAGCACATAAATAAAAGAAAAGGCAAGAACCATATGATCCTCTCACTTGATACAGAATTTAAAAATTGACAAAATACAGCATCCTTTAGTGATTAAAACTCTTCAAAGTGTAGAGATAGAGAAAATATACCTCATATCATGAAAACCATCTATGAGAATCCCAAAGAGAATATCATTCTTATTGGGGAAAAACTGAGACCTTAAGGTCAGAAGCATGACAGGGATGCCCGCTCTCCCCACTTTTGTTCAACATAGTACTAGAAGTTCTAGCATCAGTAATCAGAAAACAAAAATAGAATGCATTCAAATGTGAAAAGAAGAAGTCAAACTCTCTCTCTTCACAGATGACATGAAACTTTGTGTGGAAAAACCAAAAGAGTCCATCCCCAAATTACTAGAACTCATACAAAAATCTCAGCAACATGGCAGGATACAAAGTCAATGAACAGAAATCAGTTGCTTTTCTAAAGAGTAACAATACAACTTAAGAAAGAGAAACTAGGGAATCTATTCCTTTTACAATAACATCAAAAAACATAAGACACCTAGGAGTAAACCTAACCAAAGGTAAAGGATCTATATTCTGGAAACTACAGAACACTTATAAAAGAAACTGAGGAAGACAGAAGGAAATGGAAAAAATATCCCACGCTCACGGACTGGAAGAATATACACTGTGAAAGTGTCTATGCTGCCTACAGCAATCTTTTTTTTTTAAAAAAAAGATTTTAGTTATTTATTTGACAGAGAGAGAGCACAAGTAGGCAGAGAGGCAGGCAGAGAGAGAGAGGGGGAAGCAGGTTCCCTGCTGAGCAGAGAGCCTGATGTGGGGCTCGATCCCAGGACTCTGGGATCATGACCTGAGCTGAAGGCAGAGGCTTAACCCACTGAGCCACCCAGGTGCCCCTGCCTACAGCAATCTATACGCTTAATCCAATATCTATCAAAATACTATTGACATTTTTACAGAGCTGGAACAAAGAATCCTGAAATTTGTATGGAACCAGAAATGATCCAAATCACCAGAGGAATGTTGGAAAAGAAAACCAAAGCTGGAGGGCATCACAATGCCTGACTTCAAGCTGTATTACAAAACTGTGATCATCAAGGGAGCATGGTATTGGCACAAAATCAGATACATAGATCACTGGAACCATAGAGTGAACCCAAAAATGGACCCTCAACTCTATGGCCATTTAGTTTTCAACAAATCAGGAAAGGATATCTAATGGAGTAAAAACAATCTCTTCAATAAATGGTGCTGGGAAAATTGGACAGCTGTATACAAAAGAATGAAACTGGACGAATCTCTTACAGCATACACAAAGATAAACTCAAAATGGATGAAAGACCTAAATGTGAGACAGGAATCCATCAACATCTTAGAAGAGAACACAGGCAGTAACCTCTTTGACATCTGCCACAGCCACTTTTCAAGGGATGTATCTAAAGGCAAGAGAAACAAAAGCAAAAATACACTTTTGGAACTTCATCAAGATAAAGGCTTCTGCACACACACACACACACACACACACACACACAAAGGAAACAGTCAGCAAAACTAAAAGGAAACCCACAGAATGGGAGAAGATACTTGCAGAGGACATTACAGATAAAAGGCTGATATTCAAGATCTATGAAGAACTTCTCAAACTCAACACCCAGAGAACAAATAATTCAGTCAAGAAATGGGCAGAAGACATGAACAGACACTTCTCTAAATAAGACATACAAATGGCTAACAGACACATTTAAAAATGTTCAATATCACTAGACATACAGTGACATACACTAGACATATCAGTAACATACAAATCGAAACCACAATGAGATACCACTTAACACCAGTTAGAATGGCAACAATTAACAAGGCTGGAAACAACAAGTACTGGCAAGGGTGTGGAGAATAATGAACCTTCTAACAGTGCTGGTGGGAATGCAAGTTGGAAGATACACCCTGGAAAACAGTATGGAGCTTTCTCAAGACATTAAAAATAGAGATATCCTACAATACGGCAATTGCACTACTAGGTATTTACCCCAAAGATACAGATGTAGTGAAAAGAAGGGGCACATGCACCCCGATGTGCATAGCAGCAATGTTCACAATAACCAGAATGTGGAAGGAGCCAAGATGCCCTTCAACGGATGAATGGATAAAGAAGATGTCATACATATATTACACGCAATATTATTCATCCATCAGATAGAATGAATACCCACCATTTTCACGGGCATGGATGGAACAGGAGGAGATTGCGCTAACTGACCTAAGTCAAGCAGAGAAAGACAATCATCATATAGTTTCACTCTTATGTGGAAGACAAGAAATAGGGCAAAGGATCACAGAGCAAGAGAGGGTAACCTGCACAAGAAGAAATCAGAAAGGGAGAAAAACCATGACCGACCCTGGACTCTGGGATACTAACTGAGGGTTACAGAAGGGTGAGGGTGTGGTAATGGGGTCAGTGAGTGATGGGTGTTAAGGAGGGCACATGTCGTGATGAGCACGGGGTGTTTATAGACAACTAATGAATGGGAATCATTGAACACTACATCAAAAACTAATGATGTACTATATGTTGGATGACTGAACAAAATAAATAATAATAATAAATTTAAAAAAATCAGAACTCTTTTATCCATAGAAAATACCTGCATATGTATGTTTATTCCAGCTTCTTTTATAATCACTAAAAAACTTAAAGCAATCAGAAATCTGTTCATGGATGTTTATTCAGGTATATATATAACCACTCAAACCTGGAATGATTCAGAGATGCCACCCAATAGGCAACACATTTCTAAAATGGGACATAATATATATATGGTTAGAGCTATATCACATATTGAAAGAGGCAAATTCATGAGAGCGTGAACATCTGTAGATTCTCAGGGGATAAAAGAGACAAAAGAACTGATCATATAAACAAAGAAAAAAAATTTTGACGAAGAGAATGATTCTATATGATGTTGTAATGGCACTGAAATGACACTATGGTGCTGTCAGAACATAGGCAGAACATAAAGTGTGCATATAAAAAATCATTTAAGAGGTTTGGCATCCCAGGATGAAATGAAAACTGTGACAAACCCATGTACCTGCAGTCCAAAACTGTGAGCCCAGCTCAGTGCAGGGCTTAGGAGAAAGCTGCTGAGCTGAGTGATTTTTGAAATGAGCAGAGCCTGTAAGTGTAAAGTCATAAAAGACTGACCATGAGCTCTGTAGTCTAATGGGGCTGTGTCCCATTGGGTACAGGTGGATAACGGTGATGGGACAGCACTGTGCATAGAAAGTGAAAAATCAAGTAAATATATGGCAGTGATGAATCCCAATTTCTCATGTTAGGAATGGAAATTCACAGATACAACCAAGGGTAAGGATTGAGAGAAGTGTGTGGTCATGGATTAGAGATGGAGATGGCAGCTTGGAATAGTGGTTAGTTTGATGAAAACAGATAATTGCATGTGGAACACTTACCAATATGTGCATATTCCTACATTAGTTTACTCAAATATATGTCCTTTCTTATCTGAGCAGTATTGGAAGCAGTGGTGCCCAGTAGCCATGAGATGCATTTTCCCAGAATTTGCTTTTAATTCCATTCTCCTGGGAAGAGATGCAAGCTTCTTTGGAGAAATGCTCAACAAGTTCAAGAATCACATAGGATGAGCATGGAGCACCTTGTAATGTCCCAAGTTGAAAAATCTGTCAAAACAAACAGTAGTGCATAGGCATACACACACACACACACACACACACACACACACACACACACACCCAGTAGCAGGGTTGGCAAGGAGCTCATGAGCCAACTTAAAATGCTCCTATTGGGCAAAACTGGAAAGATTTGAGCAACCAAATAAATGTATTAATATGGGGTTATAACTCAAGGTTTAAAATACCTGCTCACAGTCCATATTGTTAACTGGTTGAATAAATGAAAGGAGAAGAGACACAGTCCCTTACAGCCATATTAAGTAACAAGTGTAAATACTTGGCTCTGAAGGATGTCAGGCATAGTCCCCAGTAAGTGTGGACAATGTCATCAAAAATAAGGAGAGTTTGAGAAAGTATCACAGTAAGAGAAGGTTAAGGAGACATCACGACCTAATGTCACAAAGATTCTTGAAATGGAACTTAGAAACAGGACATTAGGTTAACAATGAAGAAAATTAGAATAAATGTGATATTAATTGTTATGGGTTGAACTGTGCCTCCACCAATTCATGTTATAAAAAGTTAAAAAAATCCCCTATTTGAAGATGAGAATGAATTTGGAAATGGGGTTGCTACAGATCTGATCAACTAAGATGAGGGCAGGAAGGCTTAATTTCATAGTCTTTCCCACTTTGTTTTTCCTTTGACTCTTTTTCTGAAGTGATGCTGAAATGTATCTCAGTATTTTAGAGACAGCCTAGGAATTCAACCCTCATTTCCATGGAGAGCCCTCATATTACAAGAAAAATTATATTGCTTTTTTGTGTCAATCCATGGACCATTTAGCAAATAAACATGATTAAGACTAAATACCCATGAGATACCTTGTCCTGGCAGGCCCTTGGTATAGAAGTAGAGAAATAAATTCTAAGAAGACAGAAGACCTTTGTACAATATATGGGTTTATATCAATCCTCATACTGAGAACAGTTATAAAACTGGACTATTATAAAAGAAAATGAATCATGATTATGTTCGTGAATCGTATCAAAGAGAAGCAAGAAATAATGAATTTCAAGGCTAACTCTAAAGGGAATAAGAAAACCTGGACTGGGAAGCATGAACAGTGGACACATGTGGGAAGCATTTTAGCTTTGTGACAAATGCAGACATTAAATGACAGGACCTGTGATTTAGGGTCATGGAATACAACATGAAACTGTCATAATGCAACAACATTTGTCTCACTGTCAGAATAACTGAGGTAGACTTTTTATCAGGTGTAAACCAGAAGTGAAACCTGGGAAACATAGACCTTGAACTTGTTTTAGAAAGGAGACTGGTAGTGACACCAGGTATCTGCAGTAAGCTAACATCATTGTCAGGTAACACTAATTTATCCAGCAACATGAAAACTGTAAAATAAACCCTGTGTATAGCAGTTTGGAAGTTACTCATGATCTAGAGAAAATCAATGCCCTCATCTCAACCTCAAGGAGAAGGCCTACTCCTTTTCCTTCCTTGAGCACCGAAATAACAAAATTCAATCTGCAAAATTTAGGGTATCCTCTCAGTGAGCTGTGTAGTGTTGAAGCAGATTGTGACAAAGGCTGAGGTCAGAGGTGGCCTGTCTGGGCTGGCCCTAGAAGGCAGTGTTCTGGGGACACCTGGGTGGCTCAGTCAGTTAAGCGTCTGCCTTTGGCTCAGGTCATGATCCCAGGGTCCTGGGATCGAGCACCATGTTGGGCTCTCTGCTCAGCAGGGAGTCTGCTTCTCCCTCTCCCTGTGCTCTTCTACCTGATTGTGCTAGCTCTCTCTCACTCTCTCTCTCTTTAAAAAAAAGAAAAAGAAAAAAAAAAAAGAAGGCAGTGTTCTGGATTAGAACACCAAGGGAAAAACGTGACTGGATCTCATACACTAAGGCAAACAGGTCCTTACTACAGTGTAACTCTCACCTCCCTGCACCCCAGGAGCTACATGAGCACTTGGCTCTGACTCACTTCCTCACATCATGCTTCTCCATTCATCCCAATGGCGTCCCTTCCCACCTGAGGCCAGGCACAGACAGCTGGACTATCTTACAGAATCACCTGGTTTGTATGAAGAAGCCCCAGCAGGAAGACCCTCAGGGAAGAGAATACTAGAAAACTGGGGAAGAAGGATCTCAAGCCTAAAAGTGAGACCTCACCAACTGATTTCTTGAGGCATCTCCCCCTGGAATAGAATCTTTTCACCTTCAGCCTCTTCAATCACAGGCCACAGAGGTCCTTTTGGCCAAATGAAAGAAGTTGAAGGACACCATTTTACCTCTTTCCTCCTGGCATCCAGCACAAGTGGTTGGTCATCCTGTTTTTCTACCACATTTACACTCTATTTCCAGGATCTAATGTCAGATAGTGCTGGCCCTGCCATCCAAATTTTGGATGTCTATATATAAAACTAAAATACATCTGTGTGTGTGTGTGTTTGTGTGTGTGTGGGGGTGTATAGAGAGTACATATATGTGTGTATATACGTGCATACATGTTTGCATATCTTTGCTATATATTGCTATATATGTATATATATATATATATATATATATATATATATATATACTTTATTATTATATATACCACATATTAGCATATATGCATATTTGTAATCAGGAAGAAAAAATCATCACTCACTCAAGGTCCAAGCCAGAAGGCATCATGAGAGTACCCCTGGGACTAATAATATATTACATGTTTATAAAAAAAATAAAAATAATAAAAGCAAGCTCTAAATAAAAAAAAAAAAAACTAGAAAATTTTCCTAAGGTGTTAAATAGTGTGTGACCCCAATTCATTTATGGTCCTAGATAATCCATGTCACACAACCCAAATAAATAGTGTTACATGGAAAATTTTAGGACAAAATTATTTTTAACATAGTATCAAAATTCTTTAGCATATTATAAAACAGTACTCCTAATCAACTGACGATATTACCTTTCTTGCCAAGAAGGAATAAGGCTGAAAACAAGACATCTGTGAGGTCTCTGGAGGACAGCTGAAATGTGTGGTCATGAAGAAGTCATGAGTCATATGCAAATGTCCCCAAAACAGCCTTGGACACTGGGTAATGGTTCCTGACACACTCTGGGAGAGAAGGATGGACTTACCAAAACACTGCAATGGGATACATTGATACTCTAGCCCATGGAGTCTGCATGTACCCGTTGTTGCTATGGGATAAAAAGCACATCCCCAAAAAACTCTTACATGGGTTAGACCACATCTGCAAAAGCCACCAGGATAGTGCGCTCTACTCTATGTCATTCCCCGTATCTCCCTGGGCTCCTAGAGCCCTAGGTTCCTCTATAATATGCCATTTAGCAGTGCCTCTATTACCAGGAGGGGTGGGAAGGGTAATTGGGGGTATCATTTGATTATACACAGTTTCAGTTTGGGATGATGGAAAAGTCTGGGACAGTGTTAGTGGTGATGGGCTCACAACAATCTGAATGTGCTTACTGTCATGGAATTGAACACTAAGCAATGATTCTAATGACCCATTTCAGGTTATGTCTATATTGCTATAATTACAAAATCATTTGTCCAAAATTCAGAATTATATAAAAAAGTTACACTGCCAAAAATGTCATCCGGTCTTTACATATTTCACTGTATGTTAACTTAACCTTACCAATAACAATTTATGTGAATTAGTGATGTTATTGGCTGAATTATGATGCACTCACAATTCATGTGATGACCCCTAACCCCAAAGTGACTGTATTTAGAGATGGGGTTAAAGGAGGTAATTAAGGGTCAATTAGGTCACAAGGATGAGGGTGGGGTCTCATAAGATAGTGTCCTTATATGAAGCGGGAGGTCAGTGGAGTATGTGTGCAGGGAGAACAGGCCATGGAGAAAAATGTGGGAACGTGGCCGTCTGCAAGCCAAGGAGAAATAAGTTGGTAGAAAGCAAACCTCCTGCCACCTTGACCTTCAGCTTCCAGAATCCAGAGCTGTGAGAAAACCCATTTCTGTTCTTTCAGCCAATCATTCTGTGTAATTCTCCCATGGCAGGTGACAGATTAGTAGACCATTTGTCCTTCTGTGATGATTATTGTTATCATAACCTTCAAGCATACACATGGATTGTAAGTCGTCTTCCATAAGAATGGTGTCATCTGAAATGACAGGGATATTTTCCCTTTAACAAAATTCAGTATTTTTCCCTTTCTTCTGAATCCCAGGCCTGTTCACAACTTACACTTACCTACCACAGCTGCCTTTCCTAAGTGTCATGCTTCCAGATCAAATACATGGATGCCCCACATTTGAAAGTGAGACCCCAAGTTCTGGAGAGGTCCATGATGTTTGCAGAAAGCAGGACCAGGCTATGGTTTCAGGGCATGGGTCCTCCCAGGTAGAGTGGACAATTTTGGAGCCACAGGAGACATTGTGGGCTTGGGAGAGTCAAGATCCTGAAGGATGTTGGAAGTGTACCAACAGGCCTCTGTGGGACTGACCCTGCTCAGAACACCAAGGTGTGCTTCCCTGGTTGGAACACAGGGACAATGAGTAAAAACCACTGCCCAACCTGCAGGGTATTTAGAGTTATACCTGACACCCGTGTGGTTGCACACCAGGGCCTGTCTTGAGAGGAGCAATGTTGAGGGTCTGTTCTGTGGCCGGAAATGTCTCCACCCTGACAAAGTGGGCAACACTCCACATTAATATTTCATTGTAAGGAGAGTATCCTGGGAAGGACTGAGGGACCATGGGCAGAACTGGGTCTTCTGCTTCCCTTCTCACCCCAGATCCAAGGATGAGGACTGGCCCAAGAAAGGCACAAGGTACATTTCTGCTAAATGAGCGTTGAAGGGCCCTTCCATGCAAGATGAGAGCTGGGACAGGGCCTGGGAGAGGTTCCAGGATAATGGAATCAGTGGCTTAATTCCAGGGTGGGACAGCAAGGGGACAGGAGTCCTGTGGGGACCCCTGAGAAATCAGAAGTGGGGTCTGAAGACTTTCAAGTACATGCACTTATGCTACACTAACAGGCTGTGATACAGCAAACCAGAAAGGCCTTGCCTTTGTCCTGAGAGATGAAGTTAGTGTATGGTCATGAGAGAGAAGCACAACCTATGAATCCCAGAGAATTGACTTCTCAGTCTGCGCCACCACCCTTGTTAAATACCAACCTTGGAGGGAACAGATGTACAAGAAGTTATAAACTCTACTCAACAATTTCCTGAGTGGATGGATACATGTGACCCAATCATGTTTTAGGGCCTGAAGGACCTAGTTCTTGTGTCTCCACCTTGGCCTGGGTCCTCCTCTCTTTCTCCACGTAGTCACGGGTCACTTGAAGGGAGTGATCACTGTCTCCACAGAGTCCAGCACCTCACAGTTTCTACCCCTGTCTCATCCCCTCCATCAGCTTATCACCTGACTCCCAACTGAAAGTCTAATAAGAAATTCCTGGTAAGAAATTAAAACAGGAAAAATGGTAGAAAGGAAACATGAGGAAATATGCGGGGTCATGTGCTGAGGAATGCCATCCAAACGATATGTCCACACATTGACCTGTGAGTTTTGCCTGGACACACAGAGGATTCCCGCCCCCTCCCTTGTCAGTGGAATGTGGGTTCTGCTTGTCTTTGCTGCTTCCAGAGTCTGCTCCAAGGATGTAGCCTTGAGATAGTGATGTGGTGTTGATGTGTTGTATTCATGCCTGAAGCCAGTAAAGCCCTCTTCATAAACTTTAGATTTAGTGGGCAGGTGTGAGGATCCATTTGTTTTCCTGACACCCAAAACAGCCTTATATTTAAATCCCCTTTGCTTATTAAAACTGCTAGCTACTAACATAGGATGAACTCACTCTTTCCCCTCCTCCTGGCTTCTAAGCACATGGGCTTGTTTCAGCTCTCACCTGTGAAGCTCTCAAGAAGTTTGGGAACCAACACCAGGTGAGAAGGGTTGGGAACCTGCACTCAGGCACCTGGAATGGAGCAGAGAGGGGTGAAGGCTAAGGGCAGACTGTGGACAGATCATAGAGAAGTTCAGAGCAGATGTCCTGTGGGAGTTGAGGAGGTCTCAGCAATCAGCAGTAGGATCTAGAATCCCACGGTGGTCCTGATTGGGTGACATCAGCCACATGGAGACATTTATGTGACTGTCTTTCACTGTGTGTCTTATACTTGATTTTTCCCTTATGTGTATTTGTGTTACTACTGTCTACAAAGCTCAAAACACAGAATGACACCAAGGAAAAATTCAACACCAGTTTGTTGAATGAATGTGTGAATTCACCTCAACAGGAATTCCATGAAGAGAATAATCTGAGGCTAATGTAATGTAATGATTTCTGCTTCTGGATTTTTTTTTTATGTTTGGAGGTCTGAGTTGATTGGAAATGAGACATAAGGTAAGCATTTAATATTAGGATAGGGGACAAGATAAAATCATAAACTTCAGTCTTGGGGAACGTGAGAGTACCATTGTCTGGATTCCAGAAGAAAGGACATGATTAGCCTCCAGTTACTAGGTGAAGAAATCAGAGGAAGCAGTTGGATTATGGAACACATTCTGAGCACAGAAGACTGTTCATGAGCAAATGAACGGAAGCATACAAGACACCGGTATGAACATCTGCTAACGTTTCACCTAACTAAACACCAGTAAGATTGTCATATGTCTACATAAGGTTGAATTTTGTAAAACCTACCATAGGATCAAGAAATTCTAATGTTTATCTCTCTATTGTTTATTATAATTCTAATGTTTATCTTCTAATAGGAAGAAGTTCTAATGTTTATCTCTGAACCAAAATTCCTTGAAAAGACTGTATAGTGACAAATATATTCAATAATGATGTTGTGTGAGCCCAGTGTTGCTGCAAGAGATGTTTCTTCACATGGAGAAGGGGAAGATGGAAGTCCATAAATAAAGATTTGAGACTTTATTCCTCCACCACACTTTTTCCACATTCAGACATGCTGTGAACACAGCATCAGCATAATGAAATGTGTGATGCTTCTGTCACCGTACCAACTAGTGTCAACCATTTATTTGCAACAATATAAAGGATTGAAACACAATAGAATTTATGGGACAGTAGGTAAAAACTTTTATTTTAATGCATGATAAGTGGAAAACTACCAATAAAGGTGTAACCTAAATCACAGACCAATGAAGTGATACCATGTTTGTAGTATCTTCTCTATGGTCGAAACTCCTTAAGTTGCCATTGATGTACATTCTTGCACCTCCCAGAAATGGGGACTCCTCCCAGGAGTGAGATACCAAAATAATCAGATATATTGTACAGGAAACACCATATTTAGAAATCAGACAAGAAGTGTGTGAATAGACAGAGGCCTGTTGAGCTACAGAAAATAGATGGGCTCTCAGGTCTTAGGGCCATGGTGAGCTGTGGGTAATTAATGAGAAGGGGGTGCTGTGGGACTTCCCTGAGGTCCATAATCAATTGCTTGGGGAGAGGATCATTCACTCAAAGGAACCTGGGCCTAGGGTATGGGCCCTGGGCTCCCTCCAGGGAATCAGCATTGTGTCCCTTCTGGACTGATAAAATTTTCTGATCAGGGACTTGTGTTGTCCCAACAGGTGCTTCCTCCCAGGGCTCTCCTCAGGAGTTAAGATAATCTCCATCCTCTTCAGTGTGTGATGGGAGCTGCTCCAATACCAGGGATCAGGGATGTGCTGGGCAGTCACTGGATGGACTCATTTGCATGGAGAGCCCCTCTTTTAGCAGAGGATAGAAGGGAAAAGCAGGCTGTGGACCTGAAAGACCACGTGGGGATCAGAGGCTCAGTGTCCATGTCCCGGACTCCAGTCATCTTCTTGCTGCTCTTTCCTGCCCAGGTACACAAAAGGCCTTGTGGACACAAGAAATCCTTGAGGAATGCTGTCACAATTTTGGAGGAAATTTACAATGCCCCCCCCCCATCACCCATGACTGTCTGTGTTTGCAAGCTCCAAGTCCCAGTTTGTGGTGACTCAGGCACCCTCACTCTGCATCTTCGGGAACAACAGCCAGACTCCCCGGAACCCTGAGCTCTGATTTCAATGTGGGCAGATATTCTATAACAGTTCCAGCTAGAAACCAGGGAACCCTCCCTAGTCTATTTTATGGTTCTATTCAGACACAAATCAGGCTCTGGGTTCACCAGCTGCTTCTCTTGATACAAAGATGCCTCAGCCAGAGCAGGGATTCTGCTCAACTCTGGACTGCTATACTACAGATCAATGGAGTGGGAGCAGCTATGGTTACTCACAGTGTCTTAGATAACGAGGATGTGAAACAAAACTCAGTCCCCAAAACCACATCTGTGAGCCTCTTTTCAATAAGAAACTAATGTAAAGACACATCTGGAGAAAGATATGTCATGAAACTGGAGAAAGAGAGACACTCATGTTTGAATGAAAAGTGAGCCAGCACAGGACATCCCAGGAAGACAGGGACAGATGAGGTATCAGAGCCCAATCGCACATCATTATGGGGTCTGGCGAAGATGAGCAGGAATAAACACTGTGTCTATAAATGAACTTTCTGCCCAGTGAACGTTCACCCACAATCAGTTCTATCATCTTATTCCCTAAAGTTTGACCCTTGTATCACTACTGATGTATCCACAGCTGATGCATTGCCAATAACCCTCATCACAGACACGGTGTCTTCTCTCTGAACCAGCTACACATAAACTTGGACCAGATCCTATAGATGCCCTGACAACAGCCCACGCACTCTCCTTCCTCTTCTCTCTGCTCCCATGAACCCCAGGCTTCAGTCTCTCCCTCTGGCTCTTCAGGTCTAAACTCTATCTCCAAGTCAGGATTTCAAAGAAAACTGGAAATGATCTTGCTGTAGTTTCCAATCTCCAAGATCCATCTCTGGGGAGAGAATGACCAGAAAGTAGGGCTACATGCAATCCCTCATATTCTCCTTCCTGCTTCTGTCACTCAGCAAGATGTGGAGTTCTGATTGAGGGAATTGTTAACAGGTCTTCTCTCAAATGAGTCCTCACTGTCTGAAATATCCTCTCCCATGGAAACAGCCTTTGAAGTACTGGCCTTTAAATCCAGGATTCAGATCCCTAGAGATACACAACTATCCCAGAGGGTTTGCAGAGCCCAAAAGAGGGACAGAGGGACTTAGGGCCACATGGCAGCATTTTTCGTCAAACACACACACACACACACACACACACACACACACACACACACGTGCACACATCTCCTCCCTCTGAATGTATAATGCCTGGACTCTGAATTTTCTGGACTTCTTTGTCCTTCCAGAAGTCAGTGTCAGCCTGCTCTCACCCAGCTTTCCTTGAATTCACAATCTCTAGGAGACAGAATACTCATCAGCAAGAAACACCAGAGACATCAAATGTGACTGGGGTCCCGTCACAAGGGCAGCCAGGACATTCCCTGAGCATCCTCTTCCCTGGGATGAAGCTGATGCTAGGAATCCCAGGGTCAGTCTCTGTCTCTGTGGCTAGCTCAGTCCCTGACCCCTTTTGGGCTCCAGTCAGCGCCCGAGGCTGATAAGTACATTGATTCCGAGACACTAACCTCAGTGCTTCTCCCAAGGATCTCAGGGCCAATGAGGACATAAGACACAACCGCCCTGTGGATTCAGGGCTGGGCCATCACCCCCTCAGTTACCCTAGTGACATCTCCAGCTAGGCTGGGCCTTTGCTGAAGTCTTGTATCCAAATCCAGGGCAACAGGGCCTGTCACCTAAGGTACAATGCCCCCCTTATCTCCATGTCTCCACCAATCAAATGTAACTTTGGAAAGAAACTTCTGGGTCTAGCGGCCTTGGGTAATAGTAATGCATTCCTCTTACCATGGATGTCTGAATGAGCACTTGTTCTATCCTGAAAATGCTTGACACAAGTCACAGGGGCTCTATGTAGTATCCACTCCAGGGACTTCTGTCTGTGTTTGGTAACCCCATCACTGAGATGGTGTGAAATTCATAGGAACTGGCTTATGGGTTTTCACTGAGAAATATGCCATGCTTTCCTGCTTCTACTTACAGGACCAAATCAACAATACAAAACTCATGAATATAAAAATAATAAAACAAAGGATTTTAGAAAGAAGTTTATAAACACATGTTCAAACAAGAACAGAAGACATTACTTTCCATTGTTTCTCTATCCATCTTTAAACCACAACTTCTATTTATATTCTCTCGGCAATAAGCACAGATCTGGAAAAGTATACACATGGTTGTTACATGCATTTTCACCTTGACATTGCAATTGACTAAATAAATCATACTGGGCTGAATTATGTTTAAAAAGCGTGCATCAATTTTAAGTGTATTTTAGGCTAAATGGTGACAAATAGATAAACTCTGTCACTGGACCCTTGTCAGATGATCTGAAGTTCTTACTCCTTCCCTCCTAAAACTTACATCCAGTGGACTTTTTGTACTTTGATGTCAGTGCCACACCCAGCAGCACATGGCAGTTCCTGCATACTTATGTCTGTGCTGAGAGGACAGATCCTAGGAGAGAATCACTGTCCAGTGTGTGAACCGTTGTTTCCAGCAGGTGGAAAGAGTGACAGGTGACAAAGATTTTCAGTGTATAACTGTCTAGGAATGCACAGAGGGCTTATGACCACAATCTGGAGACAAGTACTCCCCAACACCTCAGTGCTGCAGGAATCTCAGTGGAAGGAGACCTCCAGAAACCAGTGAGAAAGCACAGAAGAGAAAAGACCCAGAATCCTGCATCAATGTGTCATGTGTCCCTGGGGTCCCACAACTCTTCTAGTTTTGATCCTGATCTAGAGAGGTTTGTGTAGAGATACCACCTCAGTCCTAATGTGTGAAGAGACAAGAGAGCCATAGACTGACTACTCACCCTGAGGAGTCTGAGTAGAGCATTAATCTGTCATGAAGTGATAGGAGGCCACATAGGGGACATGTGACATGGTCTTAATGCATGGGACAGTGATCAGAACAGTGGAGTGGCAGTAATTATGTCTGATGGGCTCTGGTCATTATCTCACGCAATGGTGTGTCTGGATCTGACACCAGCGGGTAATTGGGCCAGTTACTGAGGAGTCAGTGGTAATTACAGCTGGGATTTGCCACCTAGCACTGCCTGTGTCCTCTGCTCAGGTCATACAGCTGGGACCTCCTTACCCTCTGGCCCCACATAGACTTCCCCTGTTCATCTTCCTGACATTGTCAGGCAGAGGGACCTGATCCAGGTACATTGAGTGGTTAGAGAGTTGACGGTCTCTTTTGCATGGATGGGTCACCCTCTCTCAGAGGATGAAGAGGGGAAGAGAGAGATTAGGGTAAATTGTGCTCAGCTTCAGGACCAAAGAAGGCAGAGTCATAGATGACCTCCACCAGGTCCTAGTTTCCTCTTGTCTTCATCACCCTCACTCACTACACAGGTGACTGGATGTTGAGAAAGGGGAAGGGACCCTGGAAGGGCACATGTGGCCCTGCCTCATCTTCTTTTCTCTATACCCCAGCATCAACCTCTTTGTGTCTCTTCTGAGCCCAGTCTTTGCTGACTCAGCCACCATAGTGTCTGGAGTCCTGGACCAGAGGGTCACCATGTCCTGCACTGGAAGTCCTAGCAACATTGAGGTATTAATTAGGTGACCTGGCATCAACAGGTTCAAGGAAAGGAACCCAAACTCTTCATCTTTTATGATGATAACAGAAATTCTGGGGTTTCAGAATAATTCTTTGTTTCCAAGTCAGGAAGTTCAACCTCCCTGACCAAAACTGGGCTCCAGACTGAGGACAAGCCAGATCATTACTGCCAGTCCTATGACAACAGACTTAGTTCTCATACAGTGTTCCATGCATGTGGGGAAGTGAGACACAAACCTGCCATCCCCACAGTAAGGGGATTTCCTATGCAGTCCTTACTCTTTGGCAGTCAGTTGGTCCATTTGTTTGCTTGGTATAAATTAGTCTAAGACATACTTTGTCTATAAAATCTGTCCCCATTCTCTTAAATTCATTTCCCAAAATATGTCCTTGACATGAATATATTATATGATTGTCACGAATCAAGCAGAATTTCCTGGGTGCCAGAGTCAGGTGGGATGTGTTTCCAGTGTTCTGGGGGAATGGTTCATGACAGGTCAAACCAAAGATGATCATGCAGAATCCAGGCTTCTAAGAGATTTGGCACATCAGGAGTGTACAATATGTGTCCTGGTAGCAAGGGCTCCCACTGGTGGGTCCCTAAATAATCATGTATTACAATGGTTAAACCTCATGGCCATTTTCTGTCACCATGCCTGGCAACTCTGGTTCCCTGACCATCACTGGGCTGTGATCTTAGGATCTTAGGATCACTAAGATTAGTGATCTTAGGACGGGGCTCTTCCCACAACCTCTCATTTGACAACATTCTGAAAGGCTCTCACTGAGCCCCAGACCTGTAAACACTGGGTCCAGAACCCCTATATAATTTTCTGGGGGGAGGGGATGGTTGCCAAACAGCTGTTCAGGCTCCACCTGTGGCTTCTTCTCCTGCTTCTCCTAAAGCTGCCATCACAGGGGCAGATTAATCCCGGGCACCACTTGGGAATGAGGAGTCCTCCTTCCCTCTATCCCCTAGTCACCTGCAGCATCCCTTCCCTAGACAAAGGGTCTCAAAGGACACAGAAAGGACATCCCCTATTAGGTTGGGATAGAATCTCTTTGCAGTAAATTTCATGAACTGTGAGTAGGAAGTCCAGAGTGCTCATCTCACACTTGACCTCTGAGGAATCCTACATTTTGATTTACATATTTGGAGAACTTTCCAGAGCTATGTTAATCCTCTCATTAGTCCTCAGTTGAAATGCCTGTTGTTTGTGCCCATTGGGGAGATTTCTTCTGTCACTGCTGCACCAGCCCCAGGGTATCTATTGAAGAATTGTATATTTTAGTATTTTGGAATGACTACCTGTCCATTCCCATCAAATCTAAGATCCAAACAGTGATTTTTCTTGAATAATTGCATTGTCTGTTACTTGCAGAATGAGGTTGAGTAATACTGGAGTCAAATGTCACATTTGCTTGTTCCTGATCTTGTGGAAATAGTCATATCCCACACCCAATTAATGAGGTATTGGCTGTGGGACTAAATATATGTGTGTGGGAAATAATGTTACCAAATTATAAATGTATTTGTTTTAATTTTATGCATTTTTATAAGGGATCTCGTTGAAGGATCCTCTAGTTTTATTGAGAAAATGTGACTTTAACTATTGATCAATTAATATGATCTCTTATATTAAAATATCTATCAATATGGAATCCATTGAATAGCTGGAACAAATCACATATGGTCCTGATGTATCAGTATATTAATGTGATATTGGTATCTTTTTCTTGATATTTAATTTAGAACACTTGCATTGATATTTCATAGTATTAGTCTGCAAAGTTTTCTATATTGTATTTATCATGTGTAGTTATTACCATTATACTTGCTTTATTTATGTATTCATTTATTTATTTTAAAAATATATTTATTTATTTATTTTTATATCTTTTCAGCGTAACAGTATTCATTCTTTGTGCACCACATCCAGTGCTCCAGGCAATCCGTGCCCTCCTTAATACCCACCACCTGGCTCCCCCAACTTCCCACCCCTCACCCCTTCAAAACCCTCAGGTTATTTTTCAGAGTCCACAGTCTCTTATGGTTCACCTCCCCTTCCAATTTCCCTCAACTCCCTTCTCCTCTCCATTTCCCCTTGTCCTCCATGTTATTTGTTATGCTCCACAAATAAGTGAAACCATATGATACTTGACTCTCTCTGCTTGACTTATTTCACTCAGCATAATCTCTTCCAGTCCCATCCATGTTGCTACAAAAGTTGGGTATTCATCCTTTCTGATGGAGGGATAATACTCCAGTGTATATGGACCACATCTTCCTTATCCATTCATCCGTTGAAGGGCATCTTGGTTCTTTCCACAGTTTGGCGACCGTGGCCATTGCTGCTATAAACATTGGGGTACAGATGGCCCTTCTTTTCACTCCATCTGTATCTTTGGGGTAAATACCCAGTAGTGCAATTGCAGGGTCATAGGGAAGCTCTAGTTTTAATTTCTTGAGGAATATCCACACTGGTCTCCAAAGTGGCTGCACCAACTTGCATTCCCACCAACAGTGAAAGAGGGTTCCCCTTTCTCTACATCCTCTCCAACGCATGTTGTTTCCTGTCTTGCTAATTTTGGCCATTCTAACTGGTATCTCAATGTGGTTTTCATTTAAATCTCCCTGATGGCTAGTGATGATGAACATTTTTTCATGTATCTGATAGCCATTTGTATGTCTTCATTGGAGAAGTGTCTGTTCATATCTTCTGCCCATTTTTTGATGTACTTTTTTTCCTAATATACATATAGATATAAGCTTCAAGGTGATCCTTTTTCCCCATTCAATATTACCCCTATATATAAACCGGTTTTAATGTCTCTTTATCTCTACAAATTTGAGTCCTTTAATAAAGATACCAAGATAACAGAGGAAGAACCAAAATATTCTTACACAACCGAATGGAGGATTTATAACCAACCTCCGAACTTATTCTTCTGTCAGTGTTTCTGTGTATATCATTTTGTTTTGGTATTATATAAATCTTATTATTGGGGTACATTTTAGCTGGGTTCTTCTTTTTTTCTTGTCATTTGCTTTTGTCAGACTTTTCCTTGTTCGTTTTGTTTTTATACCTTATAAATCTTACTTTGGGGGCCCATTTTGGGTGGGTTTTCACTTGTTTTTATCTTTCACTCTCTCTTTGTTTCTTTTTTCTTTCTTTGTGGTGGTGACTTCCAATTGTTATGAAACTTTCCAGGGTATACTTTCCCTGGGTTGTCGCTGATATATTCAACTATATATTGGTTAGACCTATATAATGCTAGACCTGTCCACAGAAACCTGGCAAGCCATAAAGGGCTGGCAAGATGTATTCAGAGCACTAAATGAAAAGAACATGCAGCCAGGAATACTTTATCCAGCAAGCCAGACATAAAAATGGGTGGAGAAATGAAAAGCTCCAAAGACTGGTGAGGTTTAAAAAAATATGTGACAATGAAGCCGGTACTATAAGAAATAATAAATGGGGTTCTATAAAAGAAAAAAGAATCCAAGAGTGTCATGGAATAGAAATTTATGGAGACAATCTATAGAAACAAAGACTTCACAGGTAACATGATGTTGATAAAAATGTATCTCTCAATATTCACTCTCAATGAGAATGGCCTAAATGCTCCCATAAAACAGCACAAGGTTGCAGATTGGATAAAATGACAGGACCCATCCATATGTTGTCTACAAGAGACCCATTTCGAACCTAAAGATACATCCAGATGAAAGTGAAAGGATGGAGAAGCATCTTTCATGCTAATGGGCCTCAAAAGAAGGCTCGGGGAGTGATTATCATATCAGATAAATTATATTTTAAACTAAAGACTATAGTCAGAGATACAGAAGGACACTACATCACTCTTAAAGGGTCTATCCACCAAGAATATCTAAAAATTGTAAATATTTATGTCCCACATATGGGAACAAGACAAATTTTAATCAAGATAAATTGTATTGATATGAATACATTAATAATAGGGGATCTTAATGCACCACTCTCAGTAATACACAGATCATCCAAGCAGAAAATCAATAAAGAAACAAGAGCTTTGAATGACGCATTGGACCAGATGGACCTGTTAGATATATATAGAACATTCCACACTGAAACAACAGCATACTCATTCTTCTCGAGTGCACACAGAACCTTCTCCAGAATAGATCACATACTGGGTCACAAATCAGGACTCAAACAATACCAAAATATTGATATTATTCCCTTCATATTCTCAGATTACAATGCTTTAAAACTGGAGCTCAACCACAAGAAAAAGTTTGGAAGGAATTCAAACACCTGGAAGATAAAGACTACCCTGCTTAAGAATGTTTGGATCAACCAGGAAATCCAAGAAGAACTTAAACAATTCATGGAAACCAATGAGAATGAAGGCACTTTGGTCCAAAATTTATAGGATACAGCAAAGGCGGTCCTAAGGGGGAAATACATAGCCATCCAAGCCTCAATCAAAAAATTTGAAAAATCCAGAATATGCCAGCTGTCTTTACACCTTAAAGAACTGGAGAATCAACAACAAATTAAGCCAACCCCACACACAAGAAGGGAAATAATCAAGAATACTGCAGAGATCAATGAGACAGAAGCTAGAGATACAGTAGAACACATCAACAAAAGTAGAAGCTGGTGTTTTGAAAGAATCAATAATATTGAAAAACCACTGACCAAACTTATCCAAAAGAAAAGAGAGAGGACCTAATCAATAAAATAATGGATGAAAAGGAAGAGATCACAACTAACACCAAGAAAATAGAAACAATCATCAGAAATTATTATCAACAGTTATATGCCAATAAGTTAAGCAACCTAGACAAATGGATTCATTCCTGGAAACCTATAAACTTCCAAAACTGAATCAGGAAGAAATTGACAATGTGAATAGACCAATATCTAGTAATGAGATTGAAGCAGTGATCAATAACCTCCCAAAAAACAAGAGCCCAGTACTTGGGCTCTTGTTTCAAAGAAGAAATAATACCTATTCTACTGAAGTTGTTTCAAAAAATTGAAACAGAAGGAAAACTTCCAGACTCTTTTTATAAAGCCAGCATTACCCTGATCCCCAAACCAGGCAAAGACCCCATCTAAAAGGAGAATTTCAGACCAATATCCCTGACGAATATGGATGCTAAGATTCTCAACAAGATCCTAGCTAATAAGATCCAACAGTACATAAATTGAAAACATTATCCACCAAGACCAGGTGGGGATTTATCCCTGGATTGCAAGGGTGGTTCAACATTCGCAAATCAATCAATGTGATAGAACAAATCAATAAGAAAAGAGAGAAGAACCACATGATCCTCTCGATTGTTGCAGAAAAAGCATTTGAAAAGGTAAAGCATCTGTTCCTGATTAAAACGCTTCAGAGTATAGGGATAGAGGAAACATTCCTCAACTTCATAAAGTCTATCTATGAAAAACCGACAGCAATATCATCCTCAAGGGGAAAAAGCTTGCAGCCTTCCCGTTGAGATCAGGAACACGACAAGGATGCCCACTCTCACCACTCTTGATCAACACAGTAATAGAAGTCCTAGCAACAGCAATCAGAAAACAAATAGAAATTAAAAGTATTCGAATTGGCAATGAAGAACTCAAACTCTCTCTCTTCCCAAAAGACATGATACTTTATATGGAAAACCCAAAAAACTCCACCCCCAAACTACTAGAACTCATACAGCAATTCAGTAATGTGGCAGGATAGAAAGTCAATGTACAGAAATGAGTTGTTTTCTTACACACTAACAATGAAAACACAGAAAGGCAAATTAGAGAATCGATTCCATTTACTATAGTAACAAGAACCATAAGACCTGGGAATAAACCTAACCAACGAGGTAAAGGATCTGTACTCGAGGAACTACAGAACACTCATGAAAGAAATTGAAGAAGACACAAACAGATGCAAGACCATTCCATATTCATGGATAAGAATAAATATTGTTAAAATACCTATATTGCCTAGAGCAATCTATACTTTCAATGCCATTCCAATCAAAATTCCACCAGTATTTTTCAAAGAGCTGGAGCAAACAATCCTAAAATTTGTCTGGAACCAGAAGAGACCCCAAATTGCTAAGGAAATGTTGAAAAAGAAAAACAAAGCTGGTGGCATCATGTTGCCTGATTTCAAGCTTTACTACAAAGCCGTGATCACCAAGACACTATGGTCCTGGCATAAAAACAGACACAGAGACCAGAGGGACAGAGTAGAGAGCCCAGATATGGACCCTTAACTTTATGGTCAACTAATCTTCGACAAAGCAGGAAAAAATATACAGTGGAAAAAAAGACAGTTTCTTCAATAAATGGTGCTGGGAAAAGAGGGCAGCTATGTGTAGAAGAATGAAACTCGACCATTCTCTTACACCATACACAAAGATAAACTTGAAATGGATAAAAGAACTCAACATGAGGCAAAAATCCATCAGAATCCTAGAGGAGAACATAGGCAGTAACCTCTTTGACATCAGCCACAGCAAATTCTTTCAACATATGTCTTCAAAGGCAAAGGAAACAAATGCGAAAATGAACTTTTGGGACTTCATCAAGATCAAAAGCTTCTGAACAGCAAAGGAAACAGTCAACAAAACAAAGAGCCAACCCACGGAATCGGAGAAGATACTCACAAATGACATTACAGACAATGGGCTGATATCCAAGATCTATAAAGAACTCCTCAAACTCAACACACATGAAATAGATAATCATGTCACAAAATGGATAGAAGACATGACCAGACACTTCTCCAAAGAAGACATATAAATGGCTAAAAGACACATGAAAAAATATTCATCATCATTATCCATCAGGGAGATTCAAAACAAAATCACATTGAGATACCACCTTACACCAGTTAGAATGGCCAACGAAATGTGTCAGAGAGGATGTGGAGAAAGGGGAACCCTCTTACACTGTTGGTGGGAATGCAAGTTGGTGCAGCCACTTTGGAGACCAGTGTGGAGATTCCTTAAGAAATGAAAAATAGAGTTTTCCTATGACCCTGCAATTGCACTACTGGGTATTTACCCTGAAGGAACAGATATAGTGAAAAGAAGGGCCATCTGTACCCCAATGTTCATAGCAGCAATGGCTACATTTGCTAACTGTGGGACCAAGGATGCCCTTCAACAGATGAATGGATAAAGAAGATGTGGTATATATACATAATGGAATACTATGCAGCCATCAAAAGAAATGAAATCTTGCCATTTACGACGATGTGGATGGAACTAGAGGATATTGTGCTTAGCGAAATAAGTCAATCAGAGAAAGACAACTATCATATGATCTCTTTGATATGAGGAAGTGGAGATGCAATGTGGGGGGGTTGGGGGGAGGTAGGAAAGGAAAAAAATGAAAGAAGATGGGATCGGGAGGGAGACAAACCATAAAAGACTCAATCTCAAAAAACAGACTGAGGGTTGCTGGGGGGGAGGGGGGACGGGAGAGGGTGGTGGCGATATGGACATTGGGGAGGGTATGGGCTATGATGAGTGCTGTGAAAGGTGTAAACCTGGTGATTCACAGACCTGTACCCCTGGGGATAAAAATACATTATATGTTTATTAAAATAAATTTAATTAATTAATTTTAATTAATTAATTAATTTTTTTTTAAAAGAAGATATGGTCCATAAATACTATGGAGTATTATGCCTCCATCAGAAAGGATGAATACCCAACTTTTGTATCAGCATGGACGGGACTGGAGGAGATTATGTTGTGTGAAATAGGTCAAGCAGAGAGAGCCAATTATCATTTGGTCTCACTTATTTGAGGAGCATAAGGAATAACACGTAGGACATGGGGAGCTGGAGATGAGAAGGGAGTTGGGGAAAATTGGACGGGGAAATGAACCATAAGAGACTATGGACTCTGAGAAACAAACTGAGGGTTTTGGAGGGGAAGGGGGTGGGAGGCTGGGTGAGCCTGGTGGTGGGTATTAAGACATTATGTATTGCATGGAGCACTGGGTGTGGTGTATTAACTATGAATTCTGGAACACTGAAAAGAAATTTTAAAAAATGTTTGTTTGTTTGTTTAACAAATGGTAGACTGCTGCTCAGAGAGGAGAAACAATTTTCCTTGAACCTCACAGCTAATAATAAGGAGCCTTGTAACTGATGTTCAGACCTATCTATGTATATAGCCCCTGTTGTTTGCAGAGATTTTAATGATGGATCTATCGGCTAACCCTGATACCCACCCATCTCATGTAATTTCCTTTACTGTCTTTACCACTAAACTGCATCAAACAGCTATATACTGGGCTATAATGTAAACAAATGACAAAATATGAAATTGATTATATTTTTTTATTAAAAAAGGATGCAAAATTTTACAAATAGAGCTATCCTGTAACCCCGCAATTGCACTGTTGGTATTTACCCCAAAGATACAGATGTAGTGAAAAGAAAGGCCATCTGTACCCTAATGTTAATAGCAGCAATGCCCACAATCACCAAACTGTGTAAAGAGTAAAGATGCCCTTCAACAGACTAATGGATAAAGAAGATATGATCCATACATACAATGGAATATTATGCCTCCATCAGAAAGGGTGAATACCCAACTTTTGTATCAGCATGAACGGGACTGGAGAATATTATGCTGAGTGAAATAGTCAAGCAGAGAGAATCAATTATCATGTGGTTTCACTTACTTCTAGAGCATAAGGAATAACATGGAGGGCATTGGGAGGAGGAAAGGAAAAGTGAATGGGGGAAACTGGAGGAGGAGATGAAGCATGAGAGACTGTGGACTCTGAGAAACAAACTGAGGGTTTTGGAGGGGAGGAGAGTATGGGGTTAGGTAAGCCTGGTAGTGGGTATTAAGGAGGGCATATTATTGTGTGGAGGGTTGGAGGTGGTGTGTAAACAATGAATTTTGAACACTGAAAAAATAAAATTGTATGTATATAGATACGATATATACAATATATATGTATGTATATATATATATGTATTATATATACAATATATATAACATTATATATATTGTATATATTGTATATACAATATTTTTAGGAGAATATATATACACATATTTTTAGGAGAACATATATGTATGTGTGTGTATATATATATATATATATATATATATGTGTGTGTGTGTGTATTCTCCTAAAAAAAAATAAAAAAGTAAGAATTGCCAGGCTAACAAAGAAGGACAATCAGAAACCAAGAGGTAAGAAAGAAAAGATACTTTCCCCAACAACATTATAATCTCATGACCAATTCAGAGATCAAATATTAAGGCCTGTATGATAGGGTCTGGGATAACCTAACAAGAGACCCTTGCAGCAAAAAGAATGGCAGTACAATGAGTCATCCGTTAAGGGGAAGCCATATAGATTTAGTACCAGATATGAACATGGGGGAACTCTGGACTCTCAAGCCTTAACCTTGGTTCAATCTGGTCATTATTGGTAATGGCCCCAGGCACATGGTTGAAGAAAACTTAAATGCTAAGTAATCCTGACTGTCTGCTAACAGAATTGCCATGCAATGCATCCTATATTGGCTTTCAGGAACTCATTAGTGACCTGAAGAAAAAATAGTGTTTCAGTCCCAAACATGGTGTAGGAGACCCACTCATTCTATGGCCCTGGGCAGTAATACCAGAAAAACCCATCTGAAAATCAGGATTCTGTAGCAGTGTTGGGTGGTGTCAGAGGGGCTCTGAGTCAGCTTGGAGCTATTCTGTGAGTGTCCTGAAAAGACAGTGTTCTGGTTATGTCAACTGGGAAAACGTTCTACTAAATGGTGCACATTTGGACAAGTGGTGTCCAAAGTGAAATGCAATTTTCTGTATTTGGGGTCTCTAGAAGCCACATAAGAAATAAGCACTGACTCACATCTTTGCATCAAGTTTCATCCTCCATCACCATGAGTTGTTATCAAGGTCTGAGATCCAGGCAGAGATAAATGGACAGTCATGCACAGGGACAAGTTTGCATGAAGAAACTTGACTTACAAGGGCATATGGTCATAGGATCAGTTGCTGACCTTTCTCCCGTCATGTCTCCCTGTTCAACCTTTCCCTTATTTAATTTATTAATATCACAGCATCTCATGAGGGGGAAATTCCCCTGGAAAACAGTCCCATATCCATCCCACTGCCTCTGGCCATTCCTACTCTGCTTCTCCTGAAGTTCATGAGAAGGAGAAGTGCCCTGAGCCTAGCTGGTTCCATTCCTGTAATTTTCCTAATAAAGCCAGAGTGGGGATACCATAGGACATCTTGGTGTTTACATGTGCAGGTGATGCCAGGTAAGGAAGATTCCACAACTACTAATGGTCACCCCCATACTTTCTCTGCTCATCAACTAGTAAATAATGATCGCTTTCCATCCTTACAGATTGACCTACTGTATACATATTGTACATAAGTTAAATTATTTAAAGGTCTTAGTGAATAGTTTCATTCATTTAATTATGTCACATAATGTTTCAGAAATTCATCCATGTCATAGCAGGGATAAGTACTTCATTCACTTTATTTTATTTATTTATTTTTGCCATATGATGACCCATTGTATGGACATAACACTGCTTATCCACCCATCATTTGATGGACATTTCTGTTTTTAACTCCTTTTTTCAATTAACCATCCTGTTGTCATAGGCATCCTTGTGCACACTTCTGTGTGTACACGTTTTGATTTATCCTGGATGTAAAACCATGTAAATTTTCTGTGTCATGCAGAAATTCCAAGACACACTTTTTGGTCAACAGACTAATCGTGTCTCAAAGTGACTGCAAGGTTATATTTTTAGAAAGGTTGTATAAAGTCAATTTTTTTTTCATTTTTTTGCCAGCGCTTTTAATTATATGTTTCCTTGACTATGGCCATCCAACTGGAGTGAAGTGGTTTTATATTGTTATGTGTACTTTTTCCTAATGACTAATTTTGGTGTGTACATTCTCAAGTACAGTATAGAGTTTTTCAGGTTGTGAGCAGCCATGACTTAAATAAGGTTAAGAGTTCTATCCATGTGACTCTATTCATGTACTGTCTACTGTATGCCAGAGTCCTAAGAATTAATCACACACACACACACACACACACACACACACACACACACTGTGTTATAGAAGTAGAGATTGATAATTTGAACTCATATTTGTCTGATGCCAACATCCCTCTTATTAACAAGAAAGGTATATGATGGGAGGGGAGACAAGATGGCGGGGAAGTAGGAGGAGGTGCCGTTTCAGCCTGTACCCTAAAGTGAGCTGATTACCTACCAAAGAACTCCAATCACCCATGAAATCAGCCTGAGATCAGAATTATACACGTCTGGATCTCTACAGGGGCAGAAGACACCAGTGGGCAGGTAAAGCAGAGTGGGACCATCGGACTGATATCAGAAGATAAACAAAAGGGGGAGGGAGCCACCAGAGGCGACTGATTGGAAAGTAATATCCCAATATGAGAGTGCCCTGCATCTCAGGACCAGCATTAACTTGGAGTCTGGTTGAAAGCACTCAAAAAGAGCAAAGGATCATGGGGGGAAATTGTGGGAATTGGGGCAGCTAGGGACAGGGGCTTAAGTCCCCAGACCCAGGACAGCCTCCCCTGGCGCTGAGCCAGAGAGAGTGCAGCGGGACCCGTCAGTGCACCCGAGAATGCGTGGGGTCCATCTCCTGTGAGGGGCTGGGAGCCTCGCCAGCCGGCAGAACACTGAGCCATACTATAAGAGCCTGAGACATGCACGACCCACACCCTCCCAGAGAGAAGTGTGCGAAGGCCCAGCCTGGTGCTCTTAGACCCATGCCTTGCTATCAGAACCTGAGAGGCATGCCCCCCACACTCTCCCCTGAGAGAGGTGTGTGAAGGCCCAGCCTGGTGCTCTTGGACCCACACCATGCTATCAGAGCCTGAGATGAGCGCACCCCACATCCTCCCCTGAGGTGCGTGCAAGTCCGGTGCTCTTAGACCCGGAAAGACCAGGCACTCCCAGCCTGGGCCAGTAGGAAAACTTCAGTGTGCGATCGCTGCTTGGAACCTCTCTGGTAGTCTGGAGCTGCCCAGACAGCCGCCACTGCCATGGTTTGGGGTACAAGCAGGAGATCCTGCATCCTCAGGGACCACAACTCAAAATCTGCTCTGCCAGCGGCCAAGGGGGAATTTATATGGGCTCTGCAGCACCCACAGGGGAGTAGACTGAGGCTTCTCTATGAGAGGGAGGTCGGGGTGCAGTTTGCTTTCCTCTAAACCTCCAAAAACCATCAAAAGCTGTCAAGGCGAGAGAAAAGAAGTGAACAAACATAAAAACCTCCAGAGAACAAAAGCCTGAAAAAAACGGTTTCCTCAGAGCCCACCCCTTTGAGGGGGGCGGGAGGACTTAACTCAGGGAACATCATTGACTGAAAACCAACGTGGCAGGCCCCTCCCCCAGAAAACCAACCAGGAAAGAAAAAAAGAAAAGACTACAAGAGAACAACCACCACTACTTCATAGATACAACTTTTATTTTTAATTCGTTCCCACTATTCTGGTTCAATTTTTTTAAATAGATAATTTTTAACCTATTGACCATCACAGTGAGATGTCCAGTACATCAAATTACAAAATAACCTTCTAACCTGAACTTTTTGATACATACACCTGTGTTTTTCTTTTGCTTTTCTATTTTTTAATTTTTTTTTTAATTTTTAGTTTAGTTTAGTCTAGTTTATTCCTTTTTTTTATTTTTATTTTCTAATATTCATATAGAGTTAAACTTCAAGGTAACCCCCTTTCCCCAATCAATGCTACCCCTATAGGTAAACCAATTTTAAATCCTCATTTATCTTAGAAAAGTTGAGTCCTTTAGCAAAGATATCAAGATACATCCAGGCAGAATCAAAATAAACTTCCTTGCCCACACCGTGAATTTATAACCACTCTCCCATCTTTCTCTTTCACCAAGTCTTTCTCTGTATTTGTGTTTGTCCTGATAGTATATAAATCTTATACAGGGGGTTCTTTTTGATGAGGTTCTTCCTTTTGTTGCATATATATATATATATATATATATATATATATATATATATATTCTCTTGTCATATAATTTTATCAGTCTTTTTGTTTGTCTGTTTTTGTTTGTATACTTCATAAATCTTACCTTGGGACCCATTTGGGCTGAGCCTTCTCTTTTATCTTCCCTTTCTTCTCTCTCTCTCTTTTTCTTTTTCATTTCTTTTTTCTCTCATTTGGGTAGGGAATCCTGACTGCACAGAAGCGTTCCATGGGGCATTCTGACTGCACCACAGTCGATATATCCAGCTACATCCGTTCAGTCATCTCTCACACAAATGAAAAGGAGGAGGAATGCCCAACAGAAGAAAAATAAAGAGGATGGGTCCTCGGTAACAGAGCTAATGGCTATAGACATAAACAATATGTCAGAAAGGGAATTCAGGCTAACAATTATCCAGGCAATAGCTAGGTTGGAGAAAGCCATGGATGACCAAATGGAATTGAGTAGGGCAGAACTGAAAACCACCAGGGATGATGTTCAAAATGCTCTCAATGAGTTCCAACCTAATCTAAATTCTCTAAAAGCTAGGGTAACTGAGACAGAAGATAGAATTAGTGATCTGGAGGACAAACAGATAGAGAGAAAGGATCAGGAGGAAGCCTGGAACGAACAGCTTAGAAGCCATGAAAACAGAATCAGGGAAATAAATGATGTCATGAAATGTTCCAACGTCAGAATTATTGGAAACCCTGAAGAGGAGGAGAAAGAAAGAAATCTAGAAGATATAGTAGAACAAGCTGTCCATGAAAATTTTCCCAATCTCACGAATGGAACCAGCATTCATGTACTAGAGGCAGAACCATTTCCCCCCAAGATTATAGGTTCTGGAAAGTCCTCGAGACAACTAATAGTAAGAATGAAGAATTATAATTGTAGGCAGACCCTCTTGAAAGCAGCTAGGACAAATAAGCTCCTTACGTACAGAGGAAACCCCATCAGAATAACATCAGACCTGTCCGCAGAGACCTGGCAAGCCAGAATGGGCTGGCAAGATATATTCAGGGTACTAAATGAGAAGAACATGCAGCCAAGAATACTTTATCCAGCAAGACTGACATTCAAAATGGATGGAGAGATAAAGAGTTTCCACCACCGGCAAGGCTTAAAAGACTATGCAACCACCAAGCCGACACTGCAGGGAATATTAAAGGGGTTCTATAAAAGAGGAAAAATCCTAAGAAGAGCATTGAACAGAAATATAGAGACAATGTACAGAAAGAAAGACTTCAAAGCTAACACGATGTCAATAAAAACGTATCTATCAATAATCACTCTCAATGTGAATGGCATAAATGTGCCCATCAAACGACACAGGGTTGGAGATTGGATAAGACGACAGGACCCATCCATATGTTGTCTACAAGAGACCCATTTTGAACCTAAAGATACACCCAGACCGAAAGTGAAGGGATGGAGAAACATCTTTCATGCCAATGGGGCTCAAAAGAAGGCCGGGGTAATGATTCTCATATCAGATAAATTAGATTTTAAATTAAAGACTGTACTCAGAGATACAGAAGGACACTACATCATTCTTAAAGGGACTATCCACCAAGATGACCTAACAATTGTAAATATATATGCTCCCAATATGGGAGCAGCCAATTACATAAGAAAATTATTAATC